>JAPQRP010000003.1:37333443-37346303 GCA_037367295.1 Apogon hyalosoma
ATTAAACTACTATGAGCTATTTTTGTTGGTATCATTATATTTGTCCAAACAAATGTACCTTTAGTTGGACCAGGCAGTAACATGAACAAGAAATTGAAGAAAACAAGGGTGGTCTAATAATTTTTTCTGCAACTGTACAGTATTTACAGAGAGTGGTTTTACATTTCTACTGTTCTGTTGTTCTGGATAAAAAAACAACCTTCTTTAATGAATAATAACTTAACAAAGCCAGTAAATTGTCAGAATTTAAAGTGTTTTTTTTTTTTTTGGTTTTAAGATAATATCTAAGCCTTCTTTGTTTGTTTTGTTTTGTGTACTGAAGGTGACATAGACATCGGCCTGCTTCAGTATCTCCTCTTCGGGAGTCTCATTGCCGCCGTTGACCCCGTGGCTGTCATTGCCGTGTTTGAGGAAGTCCACGTCAACGAGGTCCTCTTCATCATGGTGTTCGGAGAGTCACTCCTCAATGATGGCGTGACGGTGGTTCGTATGCTATGACATAATCTGCCGTTAAATCCCTGTTTGATGTAAAAAGCAGAACAGTTTGTGAATTGGTAGAGACATTAATCACTGCAAAATAAACATCTGAGACGTGAAGTGGAAATAATACAAACATGACTGAAAAAGAAAAGTCTTTTCCTGGGGTCAACTTTCCAAAACTTTATCTCTGGATAATCAAAGCGGTGACTGAAGTGGTTTGGATGCAATATTAAGCTTTTATTTGTTTTGATTGTGTAATACTAATACTATTTTTAACAGAATTTACAGTTAGGAATGAAAAACATTAAGGGGTGTTACTTTTCACACCTTTGTTACATCAGTGAATAACAGACCTTGAACTCACTGTGACTTATTAGAGAGCACTTTGCACTGCCAGCTGTGCAGTGGTGGAATTTTACTTAAAATATTTATTCAAGTACAGGTTAAATATAATTTTGAGTTTCTTGAAAAACTTCCCCCTGTGACCCTAGTGAGGATAAAGCGGGTTCAGAAAATGAATGAATGAATGAAAGACTTCCATTTTCTGACACTTGATACTCCACTACATCTCAGAGGCAAATATTTTACTTTTTACACCAACACTCATTTGACACTTTTAGGTAGATTTATAATAAATAAAAATCAAGTAATAAATTATCATGTCTTATTGCACATTAAGCTACCCAACAGTATATACAGTAATAAAAATGTAGGTAATAAAGTCCCACGAAAATAAATTGTATTGGTTTTTTTTGTTGTCATTTTTAGGTGCTGTTCAATGTATTTGATGCCTTTGTGTCGCTGGGAGGAGAAAAAATTAATGCAGTGGAGATCATCAAAGGAATAAGTAATAAATTAACTTTATTTTGTTTTTTTCTTACTTTATTGGGTTTGACTCCACAGAGAAACTCCAGATGTTTTCATAGGATGTTAGTAAGAATAATCGACAGGCTGATGTTGGAGGAGATGCAACTCATCTCCATCTCTTCCATCTTCTTCCCTCCAGTTTCCTTCTTTGTGGTGGCGTTTGGTGGGTCCCTCGTCGGCTTTGTATTTGGATTACTGATTTCTTTACTGACGAGATGTACCAAAAACATCCAAATCATTGAGGCTGGCTTCATCTTTGTCCTGGGATACCTCGCCTACCTGACTGCCGAGATGCTCTCCCTGTCTGCCATCCTATCGTGAGTTCTCTATGACGAACACAGTATTAATTCTCATCTTTTGGAAGAGTTCAGACTTGTCTGAAGAACATCTATTGGGTTGAGGAAAGTATATCAACAACCGCTACAGTGTGCACATTTCTTTAAGGGCTTCATTGATACATTTTTAGCATCAGAATGCTTTGGTCTGGATGTGTGCACTTTAGTTTCTCTTTTGAGTCCTTAAATTAGTAATGTAAGCTTAAACATAAGTTACTTTTAGTAACAACAACATCAGAAGAATATTTCTGGCAAGCTGGTAATAACAAGAATAAACTTTGTAAGGCACCTTTCATATAATAACCCTATAATGCCAAACGTATCATATGTGATACATGAGTTTTGAAGCCCTCTACATGATCAGTGTGATATTTTTTGTCTTGAAAAACCTGATGTGTACAATTAGATACATGCAATAGATGGATAATCCACCAGGGAGGAGGAATTCATTCACCAGAGGCCTTTCCAGTGACACCAGAAAACTGTCAGGAGGCAAAACTTTGCCAATTTTGAAAAGGAATTACCAATTTGTTAGACATGTTTGTGTTATATTTTTGTTTGTTCAAAAATAATAATATTTGAACATTGTGACCTGATGTATCAAATATGATACAAAATTGAAAATCATACATGGAAATTGATATTTGAAATTTTTTTTTTTTTTTTGGTTGTTCAGAAGGACCAATAAAGGCTCCAGTTTCAAAGAACTGAAATTTTCTGTCAGTGATTTAATGGTTCAGGCTTTAACAGGGAGAAATGCAATAAAATGACATGCACCAACTGTTTCACATGAAATAGACACAGAATAAACATGAAAACTGCAATAAAAAACACAGCATTAACATATTATATTAACATAAGATTCAACGTAAACCCCACTTTATCAGATTAAAATCATGATGAAATGTGAATAAATAGAGAATGCATGGGAAATAAAATCCACTGAATAAAATGAAATGCAATAAAACAAAGAATATATTAGATAGTAGACTCTTCTGTTACATACATGTTTTTAGTGAACATCCGTGTTTTATTCCATAGGATCACCTTCTGTGGAGTTTGTTGCCAGAAGTACATAAATGCAAACATGGATGAGAAGTCTGTCATCACTGTCAGATACGTCATGAAGGTGTTCGCCAACGGATCAGAAACTATCATCTTCTTATTCCTCGGCATCTCAGCCATTGATAAAACAATCTGGGTGTGGAACACAGGCTTCATCCTCCTCACTTTGCTCTTTGTCTTTGTCTACAGATTCATCGGTAAGATTCAGTTTCCTTCTCACTCTGCGTTTACTCCTGAAACAGAGATGAACGCGGCCTCAAGACAGTTTGTGTTTATGTGTGTGTGCGTGTGTACTACAGGTGTGTTTTTCCTCACCTGGCTCCAGAATAAGTTCAGGCTGGTTCCCTTGGACTTTATGGATCGGATAATAATGAGCTACGGTGGCCTGCGAGGGGCTGTCGCATACGGCCTGGCGATGATGCTGGACGACAGCAAGATAAAGGAGAAGAATCTGATGATCGGAACAACTCTCATTGTAGTTTATTTCACTGTCATTCTTCAGGTAGGAGTTTTCTGTTGACTGTAAATACATGAAAACCAGCGGCAAGTAAACAAACAGAACACAATACAATGAAAAGCAGAGCAGTTTATATCCATACTGTGCTTAATTTAGAACCATGATTACTTCATGTTCAACAGTCAATGCTTTTTGATGCAGCAAAAAAAACCAGGCAACTCCCATGTCTTTTTGCAGGGAATAACAATGAAACCTCTGGTCACCTGGCTGAAAGTGAAAAGAGCTGCTGCGACTGAGATCACACTCACAGAGAAAGTGCAAAACAAGGTAAAGCTAACATATTTTGCACTTAAAATTTTACAGAAACAGTAAATTTCCAGTGTAACTAAAAATCTCTACATTCTAAAGGTCTTTGATCACATGCTCGTTGCCATTGAAGATATATCTGGACAAATAGGGCACAACTACATGAGAGACAAGTATGTAAAGTCATGTTCTATGACTTCTATGCATTGAATGAATGATTAAATGGAGCTACAAGTATGTCTGTTGTGTTGTGTATGTGCAGGTGGAAACACTTTGAGGAGAAGTGGATGTCGTGGTTATTGATGAAGCCGTCAGCGAGAAAGAAACACGACCTCGTCTTCGATGTTTTCCACCAGCTGAACCTCAAGGACGCCATTAGTTACGTGGCTGAGGTAAGTTACTCTGCCTCTGTTCTTTTTTTGAGTGTGGAACTTAAATCCTGTCTTAAGTCTAAATTTTTCTGCTGCATGATTCTGCAATCACCTACAAAGTCATAAAGAGGCTGAGATGGAAGTGCCTGGATGTAAACGCAGAACTAGTTGAGGGTAATCCACTTATAGACACTTACAAGGAACCATAATTTTGACTTTTTGTATTGTATTTGTATTGGTTTTACCTAAAAAAATGCATTTAAGTACACTATTTTGCATATTTTCATCACTTTTTCTTGCCATCACAGAGTCCTTTCCCAAAAGAAAATGGAGAAATAAAAAGGCTTCAGTTTCCCAATAACGAATGAAGTTAGTCAGAATCTGACTGAGGCACAAGTGGACTGAACACCTCTGATTAAAAGTGATAACTCTTGTTTTTTTTTTTTTTTTCTTTTTTTTTAAACAAATTTCATGATGTAGAGTCATATTAAATATTTGACTGCTTCATCATCAGGGTGGGAACTGGTGCTTGAGCTACAGCGCTGTTTCACCCAAAAAATGCAGTTTTATGCATATTTGTACATTTAATTTTTATGTGCATGTTCCGTCACAGTTAAGCCATGTAATTCCTCCCAAACTTCAATTATGTCCATTTTATATCATCATTCTACCTTTACTCCTCTACATCTCTGAGGGAAATATTGTACTTTTACTCCACTACATTTCTCTGGCAGCTTTAGATACTTTTCAGTTTGTAATTTTCTATTTCTTTCCAGTGAAACAAAAACATCACATAATAGTAAAACACTGACAGGGGTCACTTAACTACACAGTGACTATTCATATTATACACAGTACATAATGCTGATAATGCTTAAATAATTGCTATTAAGTAAGATTGTGAAGCTAGACTTCTACTAATAGCAGTTTTACATTGGGTATTACTACTTAATTAAGGCATTTGAATACCTTTTGGCCACTACTGCTGAAAAAGCTGTAATGTTTAGTGAACATGGAAAAGAAATCCTCTGTTGTTTCCACAGGGTGAGCGCAGGGGATCGCTTGAGTTTGTCCGCAGTCAAACTGCATTTATCGACTTCAAGAAAAAGTTTGCCGATGAATTTTCAGAGGCGATGCCGGATATTACTGTTGACATGTCAGACAATCGTGCTGCACATTCATCTATGAGGTGAGCAGATATGATTTTCTTCCTCTAGGCTCAGCTTGTATTGATTTGAACATTTTTACAGCTGCTATTTACAAAGAACTGTCCAGTTTCCTGTGTTACTTTTAAGGGTCTCTGAATGTGACTGTACACCTATGTAAAAATAAAAACAGTATCAAATCTCAAGTGTGACAAAAGTAGTTCTGGAACAAACGACTATTGTACGGATAGCTATAATTCTTGAGATTGTTGAGACACTGCCATCTTGTGATCGTAAACAGTCACAGTGTTTCTCTTACACTTTTAAACAAACTAGTTGAGGTTTTACAGCACAGATCAACCCCACATGCACTATAAGCCTACATCGTCCTTATCTTAAACCAGTAAAGACCTAAAGTACGTAACATATGTTTATTCCCCATAGAAGAGACACTATACCATCAATAAGTCTGGAAATACATGACCAGAACATGAATGGTTTAAGGGAATCAGAGGACATCAACACCCACCGTCTGCTGCATAAACATCTGTACAAAGGCAGGAAACAAGTAAGTGCGAGTCATTCTAATTAACAGGATTAAAATAGTGAAGTTAAAGCATCTGATGATAAAAGCCTCTGTTTGGTTTTAGCATCGGCACAAGTACAGCCGCAGTCATTTCACTGTCAACCAAGATGAAAATGAGGTGCAGGAGATTTTCCAGAGGACTATGAGAACTCGCTTGGAGTCCTTCAAGTCCACAAAGATGGGGGTCACGGCACCAAAGACGATCACCAAGCACCCAAAGAAGGAGCAGCAGCAGAAGGTGAAAACCTCAAATACATTTATACTAGATGAGCTGTACGGCGCTGCAAAAGCAAAAGAGGGCAAACTGTGTTAAACATAAGGACAAACAAAATCCTTTCAAAACCCACCACAGGTCAAAAAGTTTTAGAACACCTTTATTTTTTCCTCAGCTTCTTTGTCTTTGTCAGTTGACAGAATAAAACATTTCACAGTGTTATTGTGAATGTACTGTATTTGAATACTGAGCTGGGCGATACGCAACAGAAAAAGTTACACATTCATGAGAAAATCTTGGATATTTTCTATAATTAAAGCCATTAATGTACAAAAAAGAATATTATCTGGCAATTATAGAATGACCAAAAAACAAATTGACACTAAAGTCATAAAAAAGGAAAATACTCTGAGATTAAAAATGTAAATTAATGAAGTTAGCACAGTGTCCTTGTTTGTTAGTTTTATTCTTGTTTTAACCTAAGTAAAGCTAATAGGTAAAGAGTCAAAAGAGTTATTTCTGTGTAAAGAAGAGACATTCAGAGACTTCGCTTTGAGGCTGGAAGAGTAACTCACTCATGTTTTGGTTATGATTCATCTCGTGTCGGTGTGTTAATACCCGACACGACTTCACAGTTAATATTCAGATATTCCATCTCTTGACTTTTGAGCAGAAAAGTGCATTCATTCAGTGTTATTCTGTCTGAGAAAATATCAGTAAAATATGAAGATGCTGAAACTCATGATGTATTTTCTAAGGTCAGGTCCCAGGAAGGCACCACATTTATCTTTTGAGTCTTGAGCTGAAAAAGTTTGGGAACCACAGGTCAAAAGGGATAAGCTACAATTTCAGTACTTAATATAATATACCTGTCAGAGCTTGTATGATATAAATATACTACTTCATGCAGTATGATTTGTCCAAACAGTGTTTTCTTTATCGACTTTCAAGAATGAATTTACTTCTATTACTGTTGCAAAGTTCTTCATTTATATATTATTATTATTATTATAAATTATTTTTCAGTCACAGGAAAATTGTGGTATTGTATCGCTATCAGACAATTATAACAATTTAAGTGAAGATATTTGCTTTCGAGAAAATGAGGTTGTTCAAAAACCCTTGTCAAGTTCTGTTATGATCGTAGTCCTTATGAAGATGCCCTCATCCTAACTTTGGCTGTCTTTTAGTTTTGGATGAAATGTTATATTCATCATTGGAATTTATTATTTTCATTTTATGCCAAAATGTGGGTTTTGTCAGTGCCACTTTAAATGTATTGAAACATTTTGTCTTTACTTTTCCCTTTAAAACAAGTTCATTCTCTATTTTCTATAGATACCAAATGGAAAATCCACAGACAATGGTAAATGCTCACATTGTGATGATGGTGGTTTATGTTACGCAAAATTACAGTAAGAAAATACTTCTCCTTTAGTAGTTCACATTCTGTATTTATAAGCAGCTTCTTATGTTTGCAGATTATGAGTTTTCAGGGGACAACGGGGCTTCTGGTTATGATCCATCAGCTGGTTCGTTTCCAATGAGAGTCACTTACAGAGCAGGAGGTAAAACTCACAACTGAACAGCAATAATTCTGCTCATTTCTAATTTCTATGTTTTTATTTGATTTTTCTTTAATTCATTTCAACTCTTTGTCTTTATTTCTTTTTTAAATTACTTTAATTCATAACTTCTTTAATATCTTTCTCCTACAATTATCTTTTTCTTATTTTTTACCTTTCGCTATTTTTCTTGCATTTTCTTTTGTAACTCCTTTCTGTCCTTTGTCCTTTATTTCTGTCTTATTTTAATCTTTTTTGTCTTTTTTCTTTGTTCTTTCATAAATTCTTTTATTTCTATCTTGTATTTCTTTATCATTTTTCCTTTCATTCTTAATTTGTCTTCCTTTCATTCCTTTTCATTTCTTGCCTTAATTTCTTTTTGTGTTCTAATTTCTAATTTGTCATTTTTTCTTTCTAACCTTTTTTCTGTCATTTATTTCATCTGCTTTCCTTCCTTCTTTTATTTTGATTTTCTTTCTGTCATAATGCATTTCTTTCCTTAATTTCTTTTTTCTAATTTGTCGATCTTCCTTATCCTTTTTTCTTTCATTATTTCATCTGCTTTCCTTCCTTCCTTCTTTTACTTTGATTTTCTTTCTGTCATAATACATTTCTTTCCTAATTTCTTTTTTCTAATTTGTCATTCTTTTTTATTGACCTTTTTTCTTTTATCATTTCATCTGCTTTCCTTCCTTCCATGAATTCCTTCTCTTTTCCTTCCTGGTCTAGCTGGAATTGAGAACCCGGTCTTCATGCCGGACTTGGACCCCACGGCTCCAATGCAGATCCCCCCATGGCTGGCGGAGGCTGAACTCGACAGCAGCACGGTGGCCCCCTCCCAAAGAGCCCAGACCGGTCTGCCGTGGACCCCCAGCAACTTGCGACGCCTTGCTCCGCTTCGCGTCAGCACTCGCTCCACGGACTCCTTCATGATGGCCGACGTCCCTCTCTCGCAGCGATGGGACGAGCGCCTTCCTCCCCCTCCTCCCTCTCAACCTCCTTATGATGATGACTGAGGCCACCTGTAGCAGACCCCCACCTCCCACCCACACACACACACACACACACACTCCCTCCACCTGCCAAAGACACAAAATAACCTCTGACTTTGCACTCTCTTCTCTCAGAATATTGACTAGGGAATGTTTTTTTTTCCATGCCGTTGTTTAATGTTGATTCTAGACAAAACATCCACAACCTTTGTGCTCTTGAGAAAACTTCACCCTTCACTGAGCAAAATAAATCTCAGTCACTGAAGCCACAGATCTTGTGTGCACAGTGGCATGTTATTTACTAGCACATGTTGAACATTATCACATCTACACTGGTTCATTGTTAACCAGTAAAATACTGAAAAAGGTTAATACTTCATCTTGACCCATAAAACTTCTTCACAGTAATATATTGATCCTTCCTTTCATTTCTATCTTCATTCCTTCCTTATTGTTGTTCCCTAATGTTACTACCATCTTAAATGCGATGCCAAAACCACTTTCAGAAGTGGTAGTATGTAGGTTATGGTGTTTATTGTTATTTTTAGAAGAATGAAAAAATATTGTGTGATTCAATGAGGACTGTGAAAAGAATCTGAACAATAATCTAATTTTGCTGCCTAGTGCCTCTTCTCATTTGTTATATATTGTCCTGAGACTGTTGTCAAGGTCATTTGTAACATAAAAAACATGTCATAAATATTATATATATATTTTACTGTTTGTTATTGTACAGACATGTCAGTCAGTCTTAAATCGTGAACAAGCTTACAGTTGAATTTATTTTATTTACCTCCATGAAAGAGCTCAGACTGGATTTAGAAATAAAAATGAGAAATAACATCTGTCTTCATGGTCTCACTTTTATGTTTGATTAATTGAGAAACCGCAATGTTTCATTTGTTTAAGCAGTTAACGTGATACAAATCGATACAGTTTATACACTTTAAACTTGTAAAATGTTCACAAAATTTTATTATATTACAATGAATTAGTAAAAAAAAAAACCCCACTGCATTCAACATATATTACATGTTTTACAGATATCTTTGTACAGGGTTTCTGCAGATTTCAAGTATTTCAATTTTAGACTTTAGAGATAAGTATGGCAATTTAAGAATTATACCATATCCATTCATATTGGATCTGGACTTTAATGATACAGAACAATAAGTAATATTCAATAAAGTCTGGTCAAAATTCAATTTAAGACATTTGAAGGTCAAAAATTCAGATGATTGGATTTTACACTTCAGGAAGCTGCAGAATTTTGATTTATAAATAGTCCATTTCTGATGTTTCCAGATGCTTTGTGATATAGTCTAATAAAACCTTTTCATTTGCTGAATCCTTCAGATAAAAATGTGCTCCATCAAACATTCTGACAGTGAAGTCCCCTGTTGTGACGTCTTTCCAAGCTGTGAGGAAAAACAGCAAACATGACAAATGACATTCTAATTAGGCTTTTATATTTTGGATACTGAGCATCCTGAAACAGAATGAAGTGTGCGTGAGATAAAACACTACAGCACCGACCTTGTAAGTCATGTGGAATGTCCTCTTTTCCGTCAAAACAAGAGACGGGACAGGACAGAAAAGGAGTCTCAGGCTTGTTACACCTGCAAAAACAAAACCAACAATTCCAGTCATTGTAAATGTTTCTGATTCTGAGCACACGATACAGATTCTGAAACACATGTTAATTCACTTGTAGCTCTCGACAACGTGTAGGTCGGCCTTCAGCGCAGGAAGGAAAAGCTTCAGGACCTCAGGGTTGGACAGAAGCTCAGGAGGAGTTCCTCCAACTGAACTCATCCACCGGAGAAAGTCCTCGTCTGATAATTCACTTCTCTTCGGGGCGTTGATTCGCATCTCTGACTAAAAGACGACACAGGAATAGTTCGTGATCAACATCAAATTCTTGTCCTGGTTTAATGAGGCAGGTTAATAATAATAATAATGATATTAATAATGAATTAGATTTATATAGTGCTTTTCTATGAACGCATACTCAAAGTACATACAGTGGATCCATTGTTCAGTCACTCACACATTCTCACTCTGGTGGTGGAAAACTACATATGAAGCCACAGCTGCTCTGGGGCAGGCTTACGGAAGCGTGGCTGCAGTTCAAGCACCACCAAACATTCATACGCATTCATATCCCAGTGTGAGTAGCAGCACTGGAGGACTGGGTGAAGTGCCTTCCCACGGACACAACAGCATATGACTAGGACAGAGCGGGATTCGAACCGCCAACCCTTCGGTTATTGGATGTTCTAACTCCTGAGCCATAGGCACCTGGTTTTGAGGTTTTGTGTGGTCATCAGTCTCCTTACAGTCTTAAACATTATTTAATTATTAGACAGTAGACATGTACATTTTAAAATGTCTTACTGCTCTTTTGTTTACCACCGTTCATAAACCTTAAACTTATATCTGTTCCACGACAAAGTAAATTTAATCTTGAAGGACAAAGGAGAAAAAGGCTGGCGCTCATTGCCAACTGTGCCAACAAAGCTCACAATTAATGTCTAATTTATTTAAAAATGAATCCATTTTATTATTTTTTCTGAATTATTTTATTTATTTATACATTAATTCCCACACACATTTTATTAGACACCTTCATAGGTCGGTCTTCCATGTGGTACCTGGACGCTGGTAACATCCTTGGTATCATTATCCAATAGACTTCAACCTCATGTCAACCTGTTATCCAATGAGAACTCCCAACAAACTGAGGTTGATTATAATTGTTTGCAGGTTGCTTCTGTCTCTCAGGCTGAAGATACAGCAGTGTTACATTAGTCTAATCTACTTGCACCATTATGTGTTTATGCATGTGTATGTATATGTGTACGTGTGTGTGTACATATATGTTATTGTATTATGGGTATATGTAAATTATATTTATATTTCTTCATAATAATATAAAGTCAGACACACAATTATTTAACAATAAGTATCAAGCATATGAGTATATGTTTAGACAAGGAGGCTTATTATTGTTATTAATTATTTAAGGAGAAATTGTGGGAGTTTATAACTTCTACTTCTTTTTTATGAATATGTATTTTATGTCTTACGTTTAAATGTTTTGCCTGTTTATTTATTTTCTTGTTTTTTTTACATTCATATTCAAAATAAATACTTCAATCAATCAACCAATCAAAAACATAAAAACTGTCAATCTGCTCTGACCTTTTTCTCCTTTTTGTTTCACACCTGTGGTCCAAGATGATAAGAACCTGATATTCACTTGTGTCTACTGTTAGGATGCACAGAGAACCTTATTCTATTAGATTTCATCTTATAATAGGAAACACTTAAAGTTAAAAACCACGAACATAATCCTTATCCCATGCTGTTTATGTGACAGTGTGTGTGTTGACTCACATATGGTGCAGAAGCTCCAGACAGGAAGATGTGAACTGGTTCAATGTTGTGAAGTTTCTTCAGTGCATCTGCTACAGCAAAACTGGTGAAGGCACCGAAACTGGACAGACATATTCATACGCTATAAACATATTAACAGTTACATGGATAATAGACATTAAGAGTTGATAAATTTATTTCAGTCTCAGCTTTTATCGTTTCAGGATGTTTTGAATAAAACCTGTAAATGTTTTGCTTCTGTTGACAGAAAGCCAACACCTCAGACTGACTGCAGATGGTCTGTTGGTGTTTGATTAACTTGCTCCTTCCTTTTCTCCATTCCTCCTTCACTTATTTTTTTTTACACTAGCCAGGCTGTCATTGTAAATAATAAACTGCTCTTAATGTCTTGCCTGGTAAAATAAATGTTGATATAAACTGACTTGTTCATGTAAATGTGCTGCTTTAGAGAATACTGACAGGTGAAATGTCAAAAACACACAAAACACAAAATATAGTAACACTTCAGGACCCTTCAGGCTGTTTTAGGACATTTTTGTCATTTGTCCTATTTTTGATTTGGTGTCATTATATCTGTGTTACAGCCTATGGCATTAATTTCTGCAAGACTGTTTCTTTTTTGATATATTTTTTGATGTAATGTCAGTCACTCTGGCATGGCTCCCTTGACCCTCCAGTCAAAAATGTGCACAAAGAAAAAAACTGCTATAAAATCATCATATGTTAATTTTTTTTCTGCTTTTTTCCCCCCAGAAATCTCTTAAACCACTTTCAGCTCTGCTCTAATCTACTAAATGTTCAATAATTTTCATGATTTTAACATTTAAATGCCAATTTGAATACATGGTGCCACTAGTCTTATTGGAAAAAAAAAACAAAAAAGCAACACAAAATATGAGATATTTTCCATATAATATATGGTAGAGGGATGTAGCAATGATTTATATTAGTCTTGGACATGTCAGAGATCAGCAATAACACTGATTTTACCACTTTAATAACACTGATTTTACCATTTTTACCATTTTACCACTTTATATATATATATATATATATATTTTTTTTTTTTTTTTTTTTT
>JAPQRP010000003.1:37346403-37366391 GCA_037367295.1 Apogon hyalosoma
CAGAGCCAAGCAGAGCATTTACAGTTTATGGAGAGCACAGGGAAAGGATGGAAAAGGAACCAATTCAGTTTAAAAAAGACAAACATCCCTTCTTTAAGGTAAGGGTGTTAAACTCATTTTTAATTCAGGTTCCACATTCAGCTCAATATGATCTAAAGTAGGTCAGAACAGTAAAATAATACCAGTAAAAACAGTATAGTCACTGTATGAAAATGTTTACATCTACAATCTATCTTTTAAAAAATGTAAATAACATGAACCTGAAATTTATTAAAAAAAAAAAAAATAGGCGCAATTTAACAATATTATGCCTCCACTTATCACTTACACAAGTGCATTACTACTTACAGATCACAGTGAATCTATAAATGCACAAAGCACTGACTAAAAGGGACAATATTGTTAAAATTGCACTTAAGACATTTCATGTTGTTCATATTTGTTCAGGTAATTCACATTTTTCGTGAAAGGACATTTTGTAAATGTAGACATTTTCATGACAGTTTACATTTTTACACTAAAACAAAACCAGAGGTTATTATGATAGTATTTTATTGGTCCAACCCACTTGAGACCAAAATAGGCCTTTATGTGACTCCTAAAGTGTAATTTTTGCATTTAACAAATTCATCCCTTGGGCCACATTGGACCCTTTTATGGCCCGCGGGCCATATGTTTGAAATCCCTGGTTTAAGGCATTTGAACAATGACAACAATAAAGTTACAATCATCACCTGAACCCATGAATCAACAGCTGTTATTGGCTGGAACATTATAGATCCAACCGTATAATGAAGGGTTAACAGCTTCAAAAACATCCCTGATCTTCTGTCATGAGTCAAACACTAGATTTAAGGTGAGATGTGTGGTGAAAAATTAGTTTTTCTGTTTTTAACTGAGGTATGAATCAAAAACCACCTACATCATAAAAACTCATGTGAGTATGTGGTGAAATTCAGGAAGGGGAAAAAAAAAATTCATTGATCAGAAATAGAAAAAACACCAGTTATTAAGTTACTGATCTGCATGTGAATGTAATTAAGCAACAAAGTAAAAGCAGCTGATGCTAACGGTGTCAAAGGTCAGAGTATCATTTGGTATTTGGATTTTCTTTTCAGAAACAAAAGAAAAACTAGTGGTTAATTGATTTTCGCTTTAAAATAGAAGAATTAAAATTGAATTTCAAGAAATTTTTCTTTTTCAGTGTCAAAACAGATAAACCAAATTTAAAAAACGGACTGATTTTCGTTTTCCCTTTAAATTCTTCTATTTTAAAACGAAAATCAATTAACCACTAGTTTTTCCTTTTGTTTCTGAAAAGAGAATCCAATTACCAAACGATACACTGACCGTCAATATACTCATCAGGGAAGCATTTTCTATTTTTCTTAAGTTTTCTGTTGCTGTTTATGCTACACAAAACTTATTTCCCGCTCCTGCTCCTCAAACCATCGACCTATACGTCACTTTATTTTGAGGTAAGTACATACTTTGGCCTTATTTTAGTGCCTTATGTCTGGTAGAAATGTGGACAAATAGCATTAGTTAAAGCTACTCACTCACCTGCTCATATTTGTACATTTCTTCTCATGACATAACTCAGTTTCCTTTTCAAGGTCAGTGATGCAACACCTGAAAATAATAAAATAAGACTCTGACATCTTATAACTGTATGAACTGATGCTTCCAGCATCACTGTTGTCAAAATTAGCCCTGCGTTAGCTCGACAGACTCCTTTCTGCTACAACAAAAAATAGTTCTGTTGTTACTGAAAACCTCAGTGTTACATGAGTTTTTAAAGATAATAGATTAAATTAGAAAGAATGTTACCGATCCCTCCAGGAAATGAAGGTTCCAGTAGCAGCACAACACTGTAAGAACTGTAGATAAAAGATTAAAAAAAAGATGAAAAAAGATAAGCAACTGCACGGTATAAGTGCTAGCAGTAATAAACAATAAAAGTAGTAATAATAAGAAAGTAAACATAGTAGTAACAGTCATAACAACAACATATAAGTAATAATAAATATATAAGGATAAAACTGACCTGATAAAACTGTGCTTTTACTGATTTAAATCAGATTATACACACATTGACGACACTGTTTGAGGGATGAATTCACTGCTGTTGGACTTTTTATCAACAGTAACTGAAGCACAGAACATGACTGAACTGATTATTAAAAACACTACGACACCGCTCAAACCCTGTAGAACATGGCCCTTACATTATTACCATTACATGTTATATTATTATTTACTTTTGGAACCAATGAACTGAACATTCTGGGTAAAAGTGGCATTAATATTATTTGACCACTGATGTCAAACCCCACATTTTACATTATTCAGTTTTATAAGCAGTTTTAAGGTTTCGTAAGCAATTGTTCTAAAAGTTTTGAGCAGCAGCGTGACACCCCCAGAGGTTTTAATGTTTCTAAAAGAAGCAGAAAGTCAAGAAAAACATCCTTTAACTGGAAGGTGAATTTCCACACCTGATCAGAAACGACCGGAGGAGGAGAAGGAGGAAGAGAAGAAAAACAAACAAGTTTGGGTAAAACCAGCAGCTCGAAGGCAAAGTTCAGAGAAGCAGTGGCAGCCCCGAAAAAAAACAAAAAACAGAAAAACAAGAGAACGGCAGAAAACAGAAACCCCGTCCCGACTCCCTTAAAGGGTGAAAAACAGCAGCAACAACTGCTGGAGTCTCTAATCCATAATGTAAACAGGCTCAGTGTAAGGCAAGGAGGAAGAGGAGGAGGAAGAAGAGGAGGAACGAGAAGGAAGAGGAACAAGAGGAGGAGGGAGAGGAGGAGGAAGAAGAGGAGGGAGAGGAAGAGGAAGAAGAGGAGGAACGAGAAGGAAGAGGAAAAAGAGGAAGGAGAGGAGGAACGAGAAGGAAGAGGAGGTAGAGGCAGAAGACGAAAAGGAGGAAGAGGAGGAAAAACGATGATGACGATGATGCGGATGCAGATGGGTGAAAGGCAGAATTAAAGGGATCAGACGACGCTCAGACTTAACGGACAGTGAACGCATCATCACATACACACATTTGAATGAACAGACGTCGCATTTAAGGACGGATGAAGAGTGGGAGATCAAAGTAATCATTCAAACATACTTGTGTTTGATCTGATGTTTGGAGGCAGTTACTGATCTGATTTCAAACCAACACATTTAACATTATATTGTGTTTCAAACCTACAACAGAAGTTATTTAATGCTTTAATTCTAATTAGTTGGAAAAGTTGTTTAATGACAGAAACGCCTTCAAATTCACCTTTTTAAAAGTGATAAAATCATTTTCTGACTTATTTTTAAGTTGTGACACATTTGTTATTTTGTAGATAACATGATGCATGAGACAGATGCAGCTTTACAATAAAACCGAGGTTCACAGTCATATTTTAAATGAAAGTATTTACCATTATATTCGGTTAAAAAGGCTGATACATAAGTCACATAATGCTTTTGTATATTATATCCTGGTGAATAACAAGAATATTATTTTAAATACTGGTAAAAGTGGTGCCTTGTGTTAGAATATTAACTGGTTAATGATAGTTAATGTGGAAAATGTGAAGGTTTATGAGTTTTCAATGTTTATTTTAACAGTCATCAGAACATTTGAGTTTCTTTCTTACAGTTGGTGATTTTTTTTTTTTAAAAAGATGCTTTACTTTAAAATAATGATGTGTTAACCCGTTTCACTTTCTTCTTTCTTATTCCTTTTGTGAACTTTAAAGGACTTATGTGTAGTATTTGTTTTTCTCATCAGTGTTTAGAATAAGAGCTGTGGTGCTGACTGTGGAGATTTATGGGACCACTAGAGGGAGAAGTGAGCCACTCTGAGCCAGATGGGATGAGAACCATTAAGAAACAACTGTCAGATTCACAGAAAAGAAGTGGTAAAACTAGAAGCCGTTGTTTTTGAGCTGTAAATGTAAAGAACAGAGTTCGATGGTTAAGTATCAGCGTTTCTTCTACACAGGTGAGTCTGATTCTGATGCTTATGAGGGTATAAAGTTATTATGGGATGTTCTTATCTTTGCTCAGTTGCCATTGGTTGATCCACAGTTCAGACTAAACTGTGACAGTTCTGACCTCGTTTGTTGGATTCAAACAGATCTTTAGTTTAGATATTGACAACACAAACCGAGCAGAAAACAGAGGTGATTAGTGGTTTTACTGTGGCTGTTTTCAGTCTAAAAACAGAGCTAAGCTAACAGAGCTATAATGTAAACTATCAGCTGACACAGCACATGAAGACTATAAGACAGCGTTATTTTGAGCGACTGTTAAAATAAGCGACTATGAGTTTCAGTTTGAAGAAGAAAACCTGATGACTCCATAATCCAGATGTGTGTAAACAATGGGCTCTCTCCTTTATTCAGAGTTGATGCGTCTGGACACAGGGGTGGGGGTCGGTTCACTGGTGGTCTTAGTACCACACTGACCCCTGCATCAACAGCACATGCCACTCCCTCTTTAAGACTGTCACTGTCACAAACACTTCTGGTGGTTTATGGAAGAATAAACCTCCGATAGTTTGAGAATATTTAGACTAAGTTTCTTTTTTGTTATAATATTCAGTGTTTAATGATCATTAACATGACAAATGTCAACTTTCACTGGTTGGAATTAAAGTCGTCACATGAGGAAGAATGAACGGCGAAGGTAAAACGCCTTCTCTTTTTTCTGTCTGAACTGTTTTACATTAAAGACCAGCTTTTAAATTGATTTTCTTCCTTCTGGGCAGTGATTTTTAAAAACCCTGTGAAGATTAACAAGCACAGAGAGAATCTGTGAGATAACTTTACTTTTCTGTTCGGCCATAATAATCTCCAGCAATAACAGGAAGAAAAACAAAACACAAAATATAAATGAAAGGCCTGTTTGATAGAACTCTGTCTGTGTTTGTGGTCTGATTTCTTCTGTGTTTTCTTTTTTCTGATGTTTTTCTGGGTAAATGAATCCCCGCCTCTTCTTCAGGTCTGACAGAGCTTTAACTGATGACTCGCTGCGTCTTTTCTCTTTGTCTCTGTCAGGTTTATCTGGACGGATTCAGACACGTTCTCTGTCATCCCGTCGCTGTCGATTCGCAGATCGAAAAAGGAAAAGATGGAAAATGATGTTGGCTGGCGCTCACGTGGACGGCTTCCATTCGTTTTCCGTCTGTCCTTGTGTGTTTTAAATAATTAAAGCCGTCACTGTCAGTCGGTAGAAGATCCATTAACGCACGGTGTTAAATGTGAACTAATGAGCTGCTGCTGCGATCACAAAGAATAACATCCAAACCAGGACTGTCAAACTCACTTTAGTTCAGGTTCCACATTCAGCCCAGTTTGATCTAAAGCAGGTCGGACCAGTAAAATAATAACATAATAACCTATAAACAATAATCCAAATGTTTCTCCTTTAGTGTGAAAAAAAACCCAATTACATTATGAAAATGTGAACCAGATATAACCTGAAATTTCTTAAGAAAAATAAGTCAAATTTACTAATATAATAACATAACTCCAAAGTCTTTTTCTTTGTTTTCATACAAAAGGGTAAAAGTACAATTTCACTAATATTATGCCTCGTTCACACGTTCATTACAATTTACAGATCACAGCGGAGCTAAAAATGCACAAAACATTTAAGAACAGGCAGAATATTAGAATTGCACTTATTTTTAAGAAATTCCAGGTTGTTCGTGGTTTTAGGTTATCTATCTTTTTTGTGAAAGGATAATGTGTAAATGTAAACAATTTCATCATATAATTTTGCTTTTTTACACTAAAACAAAGAGAAAACATTGTAGCTGTCATTATTTCTAGGTTATTATGTTATCATTTTACTGGTCTGACCCACTTTTCTATCGTATCTAATTTTTGCATTTCACAAATTCATCCCATGGGCCGGATAGGACCCTTCGGTGGGCCGGTTTTTGCCCATGGGCCGTATGTTTGTCCCCCCTGATCTAAAGGATCATTCTACACAGGCTCCAAACGGTGCCGTACATGTAGAAACTGTGGGTTTTAAATCAACAGTAGGACGTCGCAGTACGAGTCCACCACTGTACGAGTAGAGCTTCATACTAGTCAGAACCGAGCTCACACGTGTTCAGTTCAGGTCGCTTCAGCTGCTTTAACGACAATGATCTGACGCACTGTTGGAACATTTTAAAAGCAGAACAAAGTACATTTCTCTGGATAAGTTTATAATCAAATGACCTGCAAAGTGCAGACTGATGAAAGTGATGCCAGAAAGAACAAACTGAGAGAAAACACCAGAAAGTAAACTACCAGACGTTTCAATGGAAGGAGATTCCACCGTCTTCCTTCACTTAAAGGTAAATAAGTTCATAAAACCAGTTTATTTCTTTTGCATTCTTTTATGTTTTCATTTATTGCAATTTTCTTTCTAACTGCACTTTTTCTGATTTATGGGTGGGTTTTAAGTGATTTTGAGTAATTTTGAGGTGGATTTGAGTGGTTTTGGGGTTATTTTTGGGTGGATTTGAGTGATTTGGGGTGATTTTTGGGTGGATTTGAGTGATTTGGGGTGATTTTTGGGTGGATTTGAGTGGTTTTGGGGTGACTTCTGGGGGCCAGAACAGATTAATTGAATTTCAGTTCATTTCAATGGAGAAAACGGATTCATAAAATGAGTAACTTGCAAAACAAACTCCGTCATGGAACAAATTAAACTCACACTGCGAGGTTCTACTGTACAATTATGGCCTAAGCACTGATTAGTGCAAAGGTCTTAGTTTTGTATCTAATGTGTTGTTAATATTCACAGGAATAATCACAGTCACAGAAGGGTCAAATGTGTGCAAATGCATCACAATAGAGAAAAATGTAGAGATTTAATGGTCGGAGGTGTTGCAAAATCACTCAACAATGCCGTTCTAGAAGACTATAAGACATACCCCCCAGTGTGAGGTGTTTGTTGGTCACATACAGAACTAAACATATTCATTAAACCACCACCCAGTGTAAGGTTTATGCCACAGCCGTCCTACATTAACAGCATTGGTAATTAGCAATATTATTTTTATGTTTCTGTACTGGTTAATACACCAGTACGTACAATCTCTTTCACCAAAATGATATTCTTAATATTGAAATATAATATACAGAACCTAGCGGTCCCCAGAATGTAGGTGTATATGTCCCTGTATGGGAGGTTTCTGTCCCCATAATGCAGGTGAAGTGACAGGAGCGCGCACACCTGTCCACAGCCTTAAAGCACATAACTGCGACTTAAATAAAAGTGTGCTGGCAGATTTATTCAGCTCCTGCAGCCGTTGACAGCACAGTAATGAGAGTTTTAGCTCTTTCTGGACGAGATGAGCGAGTCAGAAACTGAAGAGATAAGACGGAGCGAGACGTCTTTATTCCTCTGAGAGGCTTTTCTCCTGTTCCTTCTACCTTTAACAACCGCTTCCCTCCCTTTTATGGTTCGACGATAAAATGCATTCGACACATAAAGACAAAAAAACAACAGAAAAATGAGTGGGCAGGGGGTGGGGGTGGGGGTCAGAGGGGTCGGCAGTGAGCTGCTGGGAGTGTGGGCGTGTCCACCGCGTCCACCCACGTGTGTTGTAGTGCAGCAGGTCGTGTGTTTGTGCTCGGAGGACATGCAGGGGATAGAGGGCAGTGGAGTGGGTACATGTGGATATTTCACTGTGATTACACTGTCAGGACCCGGTGAGCTCAGATAAAACACCGTGGACATGTACCTCTGTGTCTGTGAGGGCATCGTCCTGGATGGACAACCACAGAAAATACAGGCTGCTTCTGTTTGTGTCCACACTTTAACCCCTTAACGCAGAGAAGTCAAACTCATTTTAGTTCAGGGGCCACATTCAGCCCACTATGATCTAAAGAGGGCCGGACCAGTCAAATAATAGAAATAATAGGATAAGAACGTATATATGAGGTCAACTCTAAAGTTTTCTCTATGTTTTTGAGTGAAAAAAGTCCAATTCCATAATGAAAATGTTTACATCTACAAACTGTACTTGAACATAACATGAACCTGAAAATTCTTAAGGAAAATTAGTGCAATTTGAACTATATTTACCCCTTAGTTTATCATTTCTACATGTGCATCACAACGTACAGATCACAGTGGATCTACAAATACACAAAACATTTAAGAACAGGCAGAATATTGGTACAATTCCGCATATTTCTCTTAAGACATTTTAGGTTGTTCATATTTTTTGTCCGTAAATGTCAACATTTTCTGTAATTTCTTTTTTTTTTTTACAGTAAAAGAAAGAGAAAAAAAATAGCTTTTTTCCTTATTTATAGGTTATTATGATAGTATTTTACTGATCTGACCCACTTTACATTGAACTGACCTAAAATGTTTTGAACATCCTTGACTGTTAATATTTCCAGTATAATTTTTGTATTTCATAAATTCATCCCAGGGACCGGATTGGACCCTTTGGCGGGCTGGTTTTAGCCCGGGGGCCGCATGTTTGACACCTGTGCCTTAACGCCTCAATTTTCCACTGTTTTTGTAATGAGACAATCTTTGTGAGCATAGATCCACTATATGGACAAAAGTCTGTGGACACGTTGAATTCAGGTGTTTCTTTTCTAACAGGGGTCTGGGGTAAAAAACAATAACGACAAATGTTATAATACAGTTTTATGTTGGGATAAATATCATTGCATTGGTTAGTTTGGGTTAAATTATTATCTTTGCTTCCAAAATGCCTCAGAGATGGTTTTTACTGAATTTCCATCAACATTGATTTTATTTTTTTTAAATCCACCACTATGATTTTATATGTTCTTCCTCTAAATTGCTAAAATATTTTTCATGCTCTGACTGTAAATAATAATTTTCTACCACAACTAACCATCTACTTTCTTTTTTTGTGTATTTTGCTCATTTTGATTATTTTCTTAATTTTTGTTCATTTTTTAAGCTTATTTTTTTCCATTTTGATGCTTTTATGTTCTTTTTGATGCCTGTGTTGTTCATTTTCATGAATTCCGTTGCTCATTCTGTTCATTTTACTAATTTTTTTTACTAATCATCTAGTTTTTCTTCACATCTCAGTTAGGGAACAAAAATCTGTCATTCAACTTTAAGTAAATATTGATGTTTTTATCTCAAATCATCATGAACAGGACATCTTACAGCTATAGCCATGATATGTCCCAATACTTTTGTCCATATAGTTTACATAAGCCATACTGTAAATGCGATAGGCCCAGAATCGCTGCATTAACATAAAAATTATTTATTTCATGGTAGTTTTTTTTGTCTTGTCTTTTTTTTTTTTACTGATACTGTGAACAGAACAGACTGTGCTGAGTTGATGTTTTTTTTTTTAAGTTGTGAAAGTAGTTGAATTGTAACTAAAGATGAGGGACTTTACACTGAAAAGACACTGCTTCACAGGCATCAACACAAAAAAAAAAACAATGGGAAATATTGCCAATCTGAGATGAAACACACCTAAACGTAGACGCAGAAGCTGGTGGACTCTATTGATCTGCTCTGATTGATCCACAAACATCAGATCTGTCGCATTAAAAAACTCTGACTCTCCAGTAAAAACAGAAAACATGGCTCTCTTTGAATCACAGCAGGCGACACAAATCTGATAAAAGCTCCATTAAGAACTGACAAAAGCCCAATAACTCTGTAATGAGAGGCATTGAGCTGCAGAGAACGGGCGGATTCCTCCTAAAGGCTTCTGTATTATCGTGGAAATGAAACTCTTCAGAGATCCTCGGTGTTGTGTCGACGGAGGCGACAATCAGACGTCCTGCTGCGCCACCAACTCCAGATGCTGTTTTATATTCCACATGTGATGTCTGCGGGGACCTCCATCTTTTATACACTGCAAAAATAAAAAATAATAAAAAAAAAAAACACAAAGAATCTGTCCGTCCTGGAGATTTCAGATGATCCCGCTGCGTTCAATCACCAGAGGACGACAGTTTCCTCTGCATACGACCCAAGAAAATAAAAAACTTTTCTGTTTTTAGGATTTTTTTTTAACCCATAAAGACCCAAAAAGCCACAAAGCATCCTCTGCTGTAAATATTCAACACCTGTTGAGCCACTAATCCTATCAATACATGTAAATAATTGGTGTAAAATAGTTTTACCTCCATATTTCATAGGATAAAATGTACAAAAACTTGTAAAACGAGAATAAAATGAGCAAAATACTCGAAAAATAAAGCACTAAACCTTGAAAATGGCATAAAAGTGAACAAATACTTCTAAATTGATGAGAAAATGAGCAAAATACTTGAAAAATGAGGAAAATTCATCATTTCATAACATCCACAACCCTGTATTTACTGTTAACCCTCAAAAACCAAAACCATCTACTGATGTAACTTAAATATTTGCTGATCCACTAATCCTATCATATATATAAATATATGATATATATGATAGATATATGATAATAATTGGTGTAAAATACAGTTCTTCATCTTTTCATGGTCATCAGATATGACCCATTTGGACGTTCAGAGGTTCTGTAGTTACCGTGGAAACACTGTCATCTTCTCCAACATTGATTCACCAGTAAAACCCATGGAGTTGGATCAATGACAGTGGATGGACACACTTTATTTAATGATATATTTGACTGAAAAAGTGAGTTTTCTGTTTATATTAACCCTCAACTTTCATCTGAGCTATAATGAACATCTACATGGTCAGTGAATTAAATATAGAAAAATACCTGAATTTCACTGTAAAAACACAAAAGATCGAGGATAATGTTATAATAAATGGTGGTCAAAAACTATTTTAGAACTGCCCCTAAAGTAGCACTGGGTCTTTATGGGTTAAACGTAGGAGGATGTTCGGCTGCCCCCCCCCGTAGAGGACCCCTCTGGAGAGCTCCCCAATACTTTTAAAAGCTCACAGAGGAGTGGAGACCTGCCCTGCTGAGGCTGGAGGAGGTTCAACCTGAGGGTCGGGGCCCCAGCAGGGCCGCGGGGTGATGCTCATTTAGACGAAGCCGGTAAAAATCCAGAACGAGGCTCCGAACGCGACTTGGATCCAGGTGTTGTTCCTGATCCAAACAGGAAGCCGGTAAAGTCCAGAGGGGGGGTTTGGACTCTCATTCCCTTCTGATTCTGTTCATGGGCTTCTAACGGTTTCTCTGCTCGGGGGTGTTTCAGAATATTTGACAGCAGACCTCCGACCACAAAGAAGAGGCCGTTGCAGCTGAGTCTGCAACAGGAAAGAAAAACAGACAAAGAGCTCAGCTCTGTTCAGATGAATCTACACAGAAACACAGCCTGGAGAAAGACCGGGTTAAGTGTCTGCTGCTTCTTTGACACTCCATATGTCCCCCTCCTTTAAGAGTCTTGGCAGGTGAGATTTTCCTGTTCTTCGGGCAGATCATGTTCTCTATTTCTAGTTCTATTTTACTTCCATTCCTGAAGGGCTGTGTCTTCTAATATTCATCTATCTGCAGTTTGGATGAAGCTCAAATACTACAAAAAATATGCTAAAGTAAACTAACACACATACACACAAACAAATGTGCTAAAATTCACTAAAATACACATGCTAAAATACAACACAATATGCAAAACACACAAAAATATGCAAAATGCATCTAAAATATAGCTACAAAGATATGCTAAAATGTACTGAATTATTCTAAGATATGCAAATAATACACTAAAATACACAAAAACATGCTTAAAAGCACTAAAATGAACTAAAATACACAAAAAAACCCTGATATAGACTAAAACAAAACATGCCAAGATACACATAAAATACACAAAATATGTTAAAATGCACTAAAATATTCTAAAATATGCAAAAAATACACTAAAATGCACAAAAACTCACTAAGAGAACAGTCATTTTGTTCATTACTAATTCTGCAAAGGCCCTGTGAGGCAACCTTGTTGTGATACAGGGCTCTACAAATAAAATGGAATTGAACTGAATTCACTTATATTGTACTGATGTGCTTCTTGGTCAGGTCTTCCTCAAAAAAGAGATTTTATCTTTAGGGACTTCCTGGTTAAGTAAATAAATAAAATAAATACAAATATGCAAAAATGAACAAACATGCCAAAATACACATTGAAAAAACCTCTAAAATACATATAATATACTGTCATGTCCTGTTCCATGGGAGCCACAGGGAGGTTCTATAGCCTATCTTAGCCATGCTGTTGTCATCATACGTGCACTCTGATTGGATGAGCTGGTGTGTGGAACACTGCATTTAGTCAGGTCTTCTACTGTGGGCTAAAATTTGAGAACGCCTTATGAATCTTGATAAAATAGCCAAACATCTCCTTAGACTCTTCTTTAACCCTACCAACATCTACAATACATTAAGATGAAATGCTCTAAAAGAATATAAAATATACAAAAAATACAGCAAAATCACTTTAAAATGAACAAAAATACACAAAATACAGTAAAAGAGTATGTCTAAGTTTGATGAAGCTACATTTTTGACAATTTTACACATTTTTCTCAGGATCTTTGATCAAATTTCAATATGGGATCAAATCCAGGACCTTCTGGCACCTCTTTACTCATTCTATTTTTCTTGTTCAATTGACAGATAATATTTTATATTTCACTCATTAAGTTGTTTTGATTTTTGCGGTGTAGATTAACTGTAAATAAACCCTACTACCTGCAGCTGTACAGGTTTTGTGTCGTCTGTTGGTGATGCTACACCCACCTGTGGCAGGTTCCTACACATTTATAAAAACCTGAAGACGTCCATCTGCGGCCTCTGGTTTCCCTCAGATCGGAGGCGATTTGGCTGCAGACGAGCCAGAGCTGAGTGCGGCGGTGGTGAGATGCCCGGTGTTTCAGACATCAGCTGGCACTGAAACCAGCAGTTACTTAGCAACGGCCGGTTGGCAGGACGATGGAGAGGCGCTGAAACCGACTCGTCTCGTCTCCGCAGTCGAACCGATTGAGCGCAGCCGCCTCCTTCTCCTCCTCCGCTCCAAAATAACAGCTCATCCTTCACCAATAAGTTCTTAAAGTCTAAAGATAAGAGTTCACACTGAGAAAAAAAAGAAAAAAGACGAAAAATCTTCTCCCGTGAGAGACAGCAACCCTAACGTGGTCCCTGGCGGCAGTTTGATGGACAGAAAACCCTCCTCACCTTTCACACCTCAACAGTCGCTTCATGAAGCTGCTGAATCCCGAGCAGCTGCCGAGGAGGAGTTTCTGTGAAAAAAAGAATCTGAGCGAAATCACAGAGAAGTCGGGTTGAGTTCAGACACGCCAGGCGCCGTCCAAGGATTGTCTTTAGTCGTGTGATTCCAGCAGCCGGGTGCGTTTTAATCAGACTCTGTGTGTTTTTGCCCAGATGCTCTGCCTGCCAGGAAAACTGAGGCCTCGTCAGACTGAAGCAGAAAAACCACAAAGTGAACCTTCATCAAACTGATTTTAGGCACATTTTAACCCTTTAACCCCTGACGTGTCTGTGTTGATTGTTCTGAATGTATGATTCATTTTAAATATTCATAAAAATTCAACCGTTAGTTCAAGAGGAAAAAATTTCAAAACGTGCTGATAGAATTGACCTTGTTCTTTACATAGACATCTGAGCATGCTCAGTGCACCCCCTGCCGCCTGTGGAATGGAGGGTAAAACAGAGCAGTGAGTGAGACCAACTCACTATAAAAACAGACAGTTTGGACTTTTTTTTTTTACACCATTTTCCTTGTGTTTTTACCCTCGGCCACTGTCATCAGTGGGTCGTCCGTCTGTCCATGTATGTGCAAAACTTTGGCATGCACCAGTGGTTCTCAACCGCTGGTGCATGCCAACAACGAGAAGGTGACGGGCGCTCACTTTCTCACAGCTTTATCGACACATCCTCCACATACAGGTCTGTTGTGTTACTTGTACCAAGGGTTTTCAAGTGTATGCATGTTATGTTTTGTTTTTCAAGTTGTTTCCAGTGTTGTGGTGATTTTCCTTTATTTTTTTTTTTACTGTGTTTTTATCGAGTTTTGTCTGTGTAACTGCTTAATGGAGTTCAACCAGGTGTCAAAAAGCAGCTGGACTGATTAATAAAAATAAGAGCCCAAAACTAAAACTACTGGGCCCAAATTCAAATCCTTGTTGTTCAGTTTGTTCCAGTTCACAGTTGATGTTCAACATCCTAAATCTCTTATTGATGTCCATTCTAGTGCCTTATTTAGTCCAAACCTGTCAAACTTCACTTCCTCTCTTTGTCTTTTTCTGTTCTTCCACCTATTTTGACCCTAAAACAAACAGTAAAACAAAACCACTTAAGAAAAGGAACACAGGCACATACTCACAGCAGCTTTTATGAACCTGAAACAGACACAGATTCAGCTGCTTCACTGAAATAACGTCTCAGGGGTTAAAGGGTTCATACCAGATTACTTGTTGAATGACTTGTCCTAAATGTAAACATCTGCCATCTCATTCCTGTTTGTTTCTTCTTGTGGGTGAAATTCAGTTTGGTTTTTCTGCGTTCAGAGCCAGCGACGCCTCAGTTGGACCTGTTTATTGTCAGGGTTGCTGCCTCTCAGGCTGCCTGTCAGGAAATCCGGTAGTCGAAGGTGTCCTTCTCCATGTAGTCTGTCCAGGTGGACGACGGCATGCTGCGGTACGGGTCCAGAAGGATCCGGAAGCACCGCACAATCAGCAGGCCCAGGAAGATGAAGAGGATGAGGACAAAGACGAAAGCCGCCCGCTGCTCCAGAGTCAGGAAGTGGGCGGACGCCGAGGACGACGACGATGACGGGAAGTTGGACTCGGAGGCGGAAAACGTGGTGCTGTACAGGTCGTCAGCCATGATGGTACGCAGACGATTGGTCAGTTCAGAAGAGCCGTGTCTGCCACCCAATCACAGCAAAGCATTGTGTTTGAAAAGAGGTGGAGCCTGAAAAGCTGCTGAGAAAAAGACAGAAACAAATAAATTTAGATTAAAACTGCACTTATTTTTCTTAAGGAGTTTCTGATTGTTCATAGGTTATTCAAATTTTTTGAGAAAGGATAGTTTGTGAATGTAATTAATTAGATACAACTTTACTAATCCTTCAGGAAATTAAGGGTCCAGTAGCAACACAACACTGAATGTACACAAATAGGAAATATTAAAAGGAAATAGTAACAATAACTATAAAAACAGTAGTAAAAAAACAGGCACTTGCACGTTAGAAAATAAAAACTACAACAGGAGATAATAGTAATAGTAATCTTAATGATATATAATCAGTAATATAAGTATGCAAGTAACAATAACAATAATAATAATAATAAGCAAAAACAAAAATAAACTGACAACGACAACAAACAAACAACATGCATGAGAAAAGTTTGGAGTTGTCATTATTTCTAGGTTATTATGATAGTATTTTACTGGTCTGACCCACCTTAGATCATACTGGTCTGAAAGTGGAACCTGAACTAAATAACTTCTACATCCTAAAAGGGGTCGTATGTAGGTTTGTGGCCAAAACAGGAACTGCAGTCACATTCAAAATACTGTAGAGCATGGTATCCCCTCCCCCTCCCCCAGACTAGGGGTTGCCGGACCCAGCATGAGCATCTACTACAAGGAGCTACCATGGCAAGTGATGAGTCCTACACTGGTATAAATACCCGGGCCGCGGTCTCTATAGTGGGCCCGGCTCTCCTGCAGTCTCACCGGGCCTGGGCCCAGTGAGAGCCAACATCGGTCTTCAAATGCTTCTCTGCTTTCAGTTGTCTCCATCTTTCAAAAACATCTCCTATACATATCCTTGTTTTGTTTCTCACTTGTGTGTGTTGGTGTGTATGTATTTATATGAGGTCGTAGACTGTCTACCTCCTTGCAGTGTATTTATTTATTTCATTTTACTGTTTCCTGGATTGATTTATATGCACTTGTATTGTTTTTTATGCACTTTTATATAAATATCTATATTTATAGATGTAAGTGGACTTTTTTTTTTTTTTACAGAATTCTGTTTTTTCCTGGGTATCTTTTATCTGACTCCCTGAACGACTGCAAAAGAGTTCCTTTGAGTATATGTATGCACAAATGGCAAATAAAATTTCTGAATCTTTGAATCTTTTGAATCACTTTGTCATGACATATTTGGGAATAATAAGAGACCTTTTAAGTTTAGTAGTGTCAGACATTTATGATCAGAAATGTTCCAGCTGCAGCTCAGTGAGAACTGGTAACCTGGATGCCCAAATGCTACTGACTTGGTGATTGGCAGATAGGTGATGGGTGGAGCATCAGACCAAAACACAAAATGACAACATAAACATTACTTTTGGGATGACACTTAGCTTTTCAAATACAAATATTCTGTCTGTTCCACTACTGTCAGTGATATCAGTATTTGAAATGAACAGGATTCTTTAATGCCTGGTGACATTCAAGGCCATTTTATGGTTAGTGGAACAGAATTTTTACATACAGCTCCTTTAATGGTTTATACCTTCAGCATAATTTTCACAAATTCATCTCATGGACTGGATTAGACCCTTCGATGGGCTGGTTAAAGTCCATGGGCCACATGTTTGACACCTCTAGTCTAATGGTTCACTACAACCACTCAGTCCTTACACAAGCTGAGTTTATGGTTTATACCATTTGTTGGCAGATATGCACCACAAGCGACAAACCTGTGAATTAAAACACTGGAAAAATGGAAAATGGTAAATATGTCATTTTAAAGGCCAGTTCCAAACCTCTTGTACTCCATCCACTCACTGTGTTGAGAAACTCTGACACTTTTCTAACTGCAAACTGTGAAACTACTTAGATACATCATCCAAGTCATACATTAGAGAAGATAAATGGACCTCAGCTCTAGGTTCCCATTGTGTTTAAACCATAAAGACCCAGTGCAACTTCCGTATCTTCTGTATTTAGCATTTTTTCAGAGTAAATCATGTCGTTTCCTATATTTAATTCACTGATCATGTAGATGTTAATAAAAGTTCAGTTTAAAGTAGAGGGGTATTATATCAAAAACAGAAAAAACTCAAGAAAAAGTGACTTTTTCAGCAAATCTATCATTAACTGAACATAAACCCAGTGTGTCCATCCACTGTCATTGCTCCAACTCCACGGGTTTTACTGGTGATTCAATGTTGTAGAAGATGGAAGAAGTTCCATGTTCAGTACAGAGCCTCTGAAGGTCCAAATGGGTCATATCTGATGACCATGAAAAGAAAAAGAACTGTATTTTACCAGTTAGTTACATGTATTGATAGGATTATCAACAGGTATTAAACAGGTTAGATCAGTAGATGCTTTTGTTGCCAGTGGCTGTTTGGGTCTGTATGGGTTAATACAATAGAATCAGAACTTAGGGTTGAGTTACATATGGAACAGCAAAAAAAAAAGAAAAAAAAGAAAAAAAAAGAAGCAGCACAATTAAAACAGACACATAAATATGACAGAAGACTGAAACTCCAGTCAGTAAATTAAAGCTTAGAAAGAAGGCAGATGCTGTTTACGTCTGTTGTACACAGTTGTATGATATCTGGACTGAATGTGAAGCCCTCTTACAGACTTTGTACCACGTAATTATCGATATAAAAATATTTATCTTAAAGACTGTTTTATTTGTATTACTAGCATAATCTGAGATCAACTATAAAAAACATCTTTATCAAAGTGGGCATGAGAATTACTCCAAAACTGGGTCATATTTGTAGTATTTGTGCAGTATTCTACGTGGTATTTGTGCGGTATTCTGTACAGTATTTGTGCAGTGTTTTGTACAGTATTTGTGCAGTGTTTTGTACAGTATTTGTGCTGTATTCTGTACAGTATTTGTGCAGTATTCTATGCGGTATTTGTGCAGTATTTGTGAAGCATTTGTGCGGTGTTCTTGTGCGGCAGTCTGTATGGTATTTGTGCGGTATTTGTGCAGTATTCTGTGCAGTATTTGTGTGGTATTCTGTATGGTATTAATGTGGTACTCTGTGCGGTATTTGTGCGGTATCCTTTACAGTATTTGTGCGGTATTCTGTATGGTATTAATGCAGTATTCTGTGCGGTATTCTTTACAGTATTTGTGCGGTATTCTGTATGGTATTAATGCAGTATTCTGTGCGGTATTTGTGCGGTATTCTTTACAGTATTTGTGCGGTATTCTGTACAGTATTTGTGCGGTATTCTGTACAGTATTTGTGCGGTATGCTTAGCGTTTCTGCTGGTATAGGTTTTCCCGTGGCACTGGCCACCACATCATACGTTTCATAAAAAAAAATCATCACCGTCACATTAGACTTATTATACATATGTATGATATATAATAGGCCAGGACAAACATCCTGCCCTCTCAAATGAAAGGTTGCGAAGCTTCAGGAGGTAGGGAAAAGATGAATGAGCATAAAGTTTCACTTTCACTTCTGCAGGAGGAACAGACCGCACCGCCCCATGCCCCCGTAGTATTATAAACAGGACAGAACCCGACGTGGTTACCGACTAAAATGTACACATGTGCACCTTCCCAGCCAACCCACCCCCCAATTACACACCGCCATACCAACAGACCAATTTCACAGGAAACACTGGGTATTCTGTGTGGTATTTATGCGGAATTGGTGCAGTGTTCTGTGAGGTATTGTGTGTGGTATTTGTGTGATATTTGTGTAGTCATGCAGTATTTGTGCAGTCATGCAGTATTGTGTATGGTATTTGTACGGTATTTGTGCAGTATTTGTGTATTCTGTGCAGTATTGTGTTTGGTATCTGTGTAGTATTTGTGTACTCTGTGTAGTATTGTTTGGTATTTGTGCAGTATTTGTGCAGTACTGTGGCCTGTGTCAGTATCTAATCTTCTTCCTCATTGTTGCCGTTGTCGTGGCAGCCGTCGGTTGGACGGACTGTGGGCACCGGTTGTTTTTAACAGATTGTTCTAAAAAACTGCTCGTTTGCTTCCCACGCACAGATTAAAGACATTTTCTTGGAGGTTTTTTCAGCCTGTGTCTCTGTCGGCATCCAAAAGCCAAAAACACATTTCAGGGAAACTTTACTTCATTAAGCTCCGAGAAGTGAATGTTAGTTTATTTATAGAATGAAGAAAACCATATGGACTCAAATTATTTTAGAGCAGATGGAAAAATTTGATCAGTTAAAAAATTAATCATCCCTGAAGCACAACACAGGTGTGATGATTATTTTATCTGACAAATAGCACAAACATTGATGATTTCCAAAAGCTGAGGGCTGCACATTAAAACGACTTATTTTGAGACAAACACAATCTAAGAATGTTTAATGACTATCGATCATGTAGAAAAAAAAACTGCGACTACAAACTCCATTTCCAGAAAAGTTTACGAGAGAATCGACAGTTCTAAAATACATTTTCTCAATGCGAAATTACAAAGAATTTGGTTCTTTCTCCATTTACAGGAGATAAAAAAAATTTATGTTGGGTCCTATTTTCCAAAGATGATTAAAAAAATCCAGACTGTCATCGGCCAAAGATACAAAAACAGCATCTGTGACGGTCTGGAGCTGCATCAGTGATCATGTTTAGTCCATGTTTATTTCTGCAAGATGAAGCCTGACCTGATCTAAACTTCTGGTTTAATAGTGTCAGGGTCCTGTTTGAGGTCCACATCCATCTCCATTTGAAAATACATGGACATTGTGACGAGGACGGCGACCACCGTGGACTGTTCTGCTGCTGAAGTTGTAGAAAAGGCAAGAATCAGCAAAAGTGTATCTTGTCAAAGTTTATACTTCAGTTTCCTCATCTCCAAAATGACTAAAATATTACATATAAAAATAGGACCAATGTCCCTGTATGTCACTGGCATGTTCTCTCAAGTATCAATACTAACTAGAATTTCCAAGATTGTCAGGTTCTGCCGCTTTGTTGACAGAGGAAACTGAAGAAAAAGTGAATATTCAGCAAAATCTATCATTCTCTGAACATAAACCCAGTGTGTCCATCCACTGTCACTGATCCAGCTCCATGGGTTTTACTGGTGAATCAATGTTGTAG
>JAPQRP010000003.1:37366491-37380095 GCA_037367295.1 Apogon hyalosoma
CTCCCCACCCATCACCCCCCTTGACTCCCTCCATGAAACAATCCACACGTTTTATTCAGCAGGAAGTTCAGACTCACCCAGCGGCGGTTTCGGTCTCGGTTGTGGTCTCGGCGGGGTCACCGAAGCAACACTTTCCTGGAACAAGTTGTGACCATCCTGTGTTTGGTCCCGGAGGCAGAACCAGAACTAGAACCAAGATGAAGAACCCACGTCAGTGCGATGGGAGTCCTCTTATTCTGTCAGCGTCGGTGGAAGCGCCTTCTTTCTGTCTTTCCTTCCTTCTTTTCCTCTGCTGCTCTGCTCGCGCCGCGCCTTCTCCTCTCTCTGCCTTCGACAACAACTGAGGAGGATGCTGCTGGTGCTGGCTGTGTCTCGTAGCCCGTGGCAACCAGTTGCTATAGCGATGGACCGGAGCTCATTGGGAGACGGAGGTGATGATGGAGACATGGAGAGACCTATGGAGAAGAGAAGCAGAGCTGGTTTGTTTACATGGAATCAGCTGGAAAGATGGGCAGCATTGAAATATTTACTTACTTTTATTATGATAATGTGTTTTATTTCCAGAGCATTCTTCATGGATCTCAGAGAAATTTTACAGAAGTTAAAAATAAATTCAAAACCCCATATAATACAGGCCTAAGCTTTATACTGAACTAATTCAATTAATCAAATTTTTTGTTTGATGAAAATTGTGAAAAAATATGTAAATTGCGTTCAGTGGAGACTAGGGACAAAATATTCATCACAAACATTTTTTTCCAGTCATTGTATATCAGTTGTACTTCAATTTGTTATTCTTATTTTTTTAACAAATAGTAGACGTTGGCACTGTTTTGGTGTAAAAACAGAGTAAACATTTAATTTCTATATTCACATATTTTTTCCAATTTGTTTGAATTTCACCATGTTTTAACTTAAAACAAAAGTACCACTGAATCATGTTTTATCTAAAAAATAAAATGGATTTGAACCATGAATTATTCATGAAAAAAGGCATTTTGTAACATTTTACTTTGACCTATGATAATAATATCATAATACAACTTTTCAGTGTTATGAACTTTGTATTTTTCTGAGCAGAAAACTAAGACATGATCATTTAAGATTTGTGACTTTATTTGACAAGTCACTTTATTCTTAACTGAAACACAGTTACACTACAGAAAACAAAAGCTCCACAGCTATTAGTTTAACCACCATATAGCTGTAAATACGAGACCTTTGTTTAGCTCAACTCCAGAAAAGCCAAGGCCTTAAAAAAAACTTCAGGATCTATTTATTAAAACCAGATACACTTCTCTGCCACTGCTTTAAAGGGCCAGGTCCTGTTAAAGTGTTCATGTGGACTTGCCTTTACATTGTTTTATAATCTAATGATGTTTCTGTCTGTTTTCTTCTGCCGGGGTTTAGGCCTACTGCTTGTCACTAAACTTCAGGTTGGAGAAAACCCACATAACCTGTGTGGTCACAGTATTTTCAGTTTCATTCAATTCCTTCAATAAAATGAAACAAGTCAACTCTAGGTCACATTCTTTATATCTACAAGAATATTAAACATTTTGTAGCTGTTAACTTATGGTTTTCATTTTAAGTGTCATCACAAAAATCTACAGTAACGCCTACCAGTAATACAATGAACCTACAACATAAGGGCAAAAAGTAACTTTATCTGACTTTACCAGAGTGAGAAGTGGAAGAACTCACCCATCATGTCTAAATGAATCCATCCGTCGTCATGTCTTGGTGAATATGTTGAGGTTAAACCCTCAAACTCCTCCACAAACTGGTGTTGAAGAGTAACAATAACTACCGCTAAGCTAGCCAAAAACAGCTAGCTGTTAGCCATTAGCTCCTCATATCACTGTAGCTACTCTGACTGAAATCCTGCAATAACTAATACTTTTCTCGGTAAAGTCCAACTTAGATGTCGCTCTTCTTCTTGTCATTATTTGTTTTAGTCTCCAGTAAATCGGTCTGAAGTCGAATCACAACTATTTCTGTCAACACTGTGAATCCGGTGGCCATCTTGTTTCCGTCTTCCTTCCGCTCAGAACCGCCAAATCTTCAAGATTGACAAGTGACGCCAGAGGGATGTCACCAGGCGCCAACATTTGATTGGTCAATGATCGGTCAACCTGGCTCTGATTGGCGGAAGGAGCTGCTGCTTGCAAATCAGTTTTTTCTCCATTCTTTTTTGGCAAGAACTGTTTTTTATTTATTTATTTTTATTTTTTTTTTTACAAACTATACACATATGCTGCCCAGCCAACAAATACATTAATACATAGATAATTTAAAAAATAAAAAAAGTTGTCACCTGAATTCAACTAATTCAATAGTTCAGATAAGTCAGATCGCTGCATTGGAAACCTACTGCAGTGATTCATACATTTCAGCTCTTGTTTCCATAAAATAATAATAATAGCTGGAGTGGAAATTGCAGCTGCAGACACAGTAAGTAAGGCTCACAAATCCATATTAAACATGTGCCTTTTTATTGTTAGTGTTTATAAATCCATATTTAACTCACTGATTCATATTTGTGCTACATAAATGACACTGTAAACTCATCTTGTCACCTTTTAATCAAATGTGTGCTTTACCAACCACACCTGAACCGTGTCTAGAGTGAAATCTGATAGCATTTAATGTCATAAGTAGCAACACACAATAGACAATAGGCAATCTGCAGTAGACAAAGCTGTAAATGACTACAAGCATAACATATAATTGAATTCAGACATTTTTCCATTTTCTTTCGCTGCATCCACCACATTATAGCAGCAATTTAATCTTTGGAAAACACAGCTGATCCTGTTTTAGTTTGGAAATTCCCAGGCTGTGTTTTAATGCAGATAGATGAAAACGCTCCAGTTTTGAAATGATTCTTGCATTTGCAGCCTGACTCATCTGATCCGTCACTTCTCATCACCCATGTTTCTATGTAGTGTATATCACACATTTATGAGGCAGCCGTGGCCTCGAGGGCTGTAGAGCCAGGATCGCAGGTTCGATTCCATGGACTGGCAGAAAATGTTGTTGGCTGATGTGGCCTTGAGTAAGGCACTTGACCTCCCATTTGCTCCCTGGGCACCTGTTATGGCAAGTCCACTGCTCCTAGTCTGCAGTGTGGGGTGTGTTCCTGCATGTTCTAGTGACGGGTTTAAAGCAGAAGTTAAATTTCAGTGTGTGGTGTATAGGGATGGGAATCGATAAGAACTGAATGACTCCGATTCCATTATCAGTTTTGCTTATCGTTCTGATTCCTTAGCGATTCTCATTGAGTGAAGGAATAAAAGACTACAAATGGGTGTGTTTGCATCAACTGTCTTTTATATTTCCATCTCTGCACAGGAAATAGAACATATAGTATGCACAAATAATAATAACAGATGACACCGGGGGCTGCTGTGCACCACATTTTCCTCTTCCCTACCTTTGGAAACTTTTATTTGAGGGGGCAGGAGGTTTGTTGCCCCCACCAGAACCGGGCCCGGATGACGCCCTGGTGTTCACTCTGCCGCTAGATTCACAAGCAACGTTTAGTAGCATATCAAATACGTGACATTCCTGCAAATGAATTGCATGTTTTATGAACAAATGTTCGAGCGTATTGGAGGGATTTCCCCCTTTGCAGAAATGGAAGCTTTTACAGTGTTACCAGTGGCCCTGGTGTCATCTTTTCACGTGAAATATAACCATATTTTGGAGCATTTCTGCCTCAATGCCATGTTGGCCACATTCCAAACCAAAACAATGCATTGTACATGTGATGTCATTATGCATGCGCAACAAAGGTGGAATCCATAAGTGCAACCATTAAGCAGGAAGGCAAACAATTCCAAGGAATTGAACTACTGGGAACCGGTTCTCAAAAAGAACTGGTTCTTGATTCCCATCCCTGGTGGTGCATGTACCGGTACTGTATACTGACAATAAAGAATCCTAATCTTATACCAAAAACTATTTGCACTACATTGCACATATTTCTACTCATAACCATATTTTTGTACTTGGTCATATTTCTAATTCATATTTCTATCCATACTCTACATTTATTACCTTATCATCTGATTCCCTTCTATTTAGGTTGTATATTGTTTAATTGTTTTCTCCTTTGGTCACTTTACTTAACGACTTGTGTTTTGCAATATTTTGCAAGTGTATTGTATTGTATTGTATTGTATTGTATTCTATTGTATTCTATTCTATTCTATTCTATTCTATTCTATTCTTCCCAGATTCATGTGACCATTTCTGGAAGTAAACCAGGCATTGCGACTGTTGACTGTGGATTTCTCATGAGGCCAACTTTTAATTTACCAAAATACTAAAGCACATGGTAATTTGACCTTGCTTCCTCAGTCAGCAGCTGGTGTGCAGGTACATTCTAGTTTTTTTATCAAGATAAAAAGAAGTCTTTTGCAGTGTTACCAGCTATACTGGTCATCTGTTATGACCTTCAGGGTGTTTAGAACAGCCAGAGATCATCTTTGAACCTTTGCCATGATGCTAATGTGGATGAAGGTCATTTTCGTTCTGAAATTACTGTTGTTTTAACCTTAGCATGTCAACTTATTACAATTCTTATTTTGTATGAGCCAGTCGATCATGTCTGCAGGCCAGTACTGTTGTTTCCCTGAAAAAAAATACCCCAATGAGTTTACAATTCGATCTACTTACTCAGTGTGAAGGACTGTCTGCCAGCTGATAATATCGACCTAATCAATCGATTGCTCTCACAGATCAATCCTGCAGCTTCACATATTCTTATTGAACTTAAGCATCAATAGTTTGGTTGTTTCTTCAGAAGTAGGAGAGAGGAGAGATGTAACTGTAATCACTGCAAACCTCAAATTATCCCAAACATTCCCGCCCATCTTTACCATATGTGTGCATCCCAGCTGCAGTGACAGACAGCTGTGTTATTACAGGATGTTAATGTTAATGCCTGCAGTGGAGTTTGATGATGGAGGCATCCTCGCAGCAGCTGCAACAACACACTCCCAATCACAGCTCAGTGTGTGTGTTCATCATCCCCTCCTCTGGTGTGTAAACGAAAGGTAGCGCTCACGTCCCTCCTAAATATAGTCGGGTTCAGACAGAAGACGTTTGTCGCTTTAGAAGATTATACAGTACAGATTTAACTCTTCAACTGCCGTGGAACTTTTAGATTCAGTAGTTCAGGGTCACTCAAGCTAAACTGGCCTCAAACAAAGATTTGGACAAACACAATCCACAAATGACCTCTATGGGTGAAGTGAAACGGATACTCTAGACAGGATGTACTGCTTTGTAGAATCTTGTGTTTTACACGCTTAGTTTGTAGACTCTTGGTCTGAAGACTTTTGGTTTATAGACTCTTGGTCTGAAGACTTTTGGTTTATAGATCTTCACTATCTTCACTGGGGGAAGGAGCCTTTGCTGGTCAGGATGGTTGAGATGGACCAGCTCGATATACTTCCTCTCACCTCTACTCATGGTGGAGGCTTCAGAACCAAACTCCTTTATAAGTGATAGTCCCTGTCCTATCCTAGGTATGGGGATCCTCATAAATCTGCTGCTACGCAATTTGAGTTTGTCCTCGTAGATGAGAAAGTCACCTAGGTTGGAGTGATCCGAATGAACAGAACAGTCTTTGGACCTCTGAGCGTGTCACGATCATTATCCAATACAAGGTGGTTGATAAACTGAATTGGTACTATAACACCTAAGGCCAAAGGTCTATGATACGATGATCTATCAAGTTGTTTCATCAGACTTGAAGCATATGTTTTAGACACTCAGTTGATGTGAGGAATGGAACCTTCAACTGTTGGTTCAGATGGCGGGGCAGAATGCTGGACTGACCCGATCGACCCAAATGAAGCGCAGCAGTACGTAGCTGTGCTCAACAGTTTGTGAGTGTCTTCCACGGCAACAACCAAAGAATCCTGCACCGGACAGCAGGGACCAGATGCACCAACTGGTCTAAAGCCTGGTCCTACTTCCTGTCTTTATGTTTTCTGTTAATGTTAAATCTGCTGTTGCTTCGACACATTACCATCAGTTCACTTGTTAATTACTAAACTACCATTTGCATACATGAACCAATGTAAAGGGGATTTTACCGACGTCCAAATAAGAGGGCTGACTGACATGTATAGCCCGGGGTGCCGTAAAGGGGGGGTAAACGTGAGAAATTCATGGGGCCCAGCATTTCTGGGGGGCCCATAGAGCAGTGGAGGGGAGCATAGAAGCCAGGAGTCGGACACTGAAAGCATGTTAAGTTTCACTTTCATTTCACACCAGCATTAGTTATGGACCGCACCCCACATATATAACTGCTGCCTCTACTCCACGTACACACCCCCCCACCCCGCTTTACCTTTCATGGGGCCCACAACTGCTAGTGGCACCCCAGTGTATAGCCACTATAAAAATACCCTAACTGCTGATTAGAAATAAGTAGAAAAAAAAAACTATAAGAATGTTAAGAAATAACAACTGCTCTGAATCAGGCATTTTATATGCTGAATGTGAAGTCCAAAATAAATGGAACGATCTGATAAAATATAAACTGTCCTCCCTCATGATATTATTGTGGATATTTTGGGTTTCCATCTTCTCTGATCTGGTTCAGGTGGAAAAGAGAGAAATCGTTTGATCCATTGTTTAAGGTCAACATTTCTCTAGAGAAACAAAGACGTCCTCCACACCAGGAAACTATCCATTTATTTATTTGTGCAGTCCAATAAAAGTCTAATAAACTTATATTTAAATCTGTTTAGCTCAGCTTCAAGTCAGAGTGCCTTTCTATTAGGTTAAGTCTTAGAGTTTGTCATATACTGTGGTATAAGGCCCGATTTAATCAATTTGCTGTTATGATTTCAGGCTTGACTGATGCTTCATCTCATCTACAAATTGCCATTGGACAGAGAGGCACCGATGGAAACCTTCAGCAAGTCAGAAGGAAGAAATTATCTGGATGGAAACTGAGATAAAGATGCTTAAGATGTAACAGGAAAAGCTGGAGAAAGAGAAGAGACACTCCAGATCCAGCTGCTCCTGAAAACATTAAATCCTCATCCTGGAGTTTTCTATATTAAATACAACAAACGATTTGATCAAAGTTATTCATACACTGTTGTTTATTTTGTGGCTTATGTGTTTTTTTTGCATGTATGATTTTTGTATTGAGCTAAAGAATAATTACAGTTGAACGCAGATGATAAAATAGTTATTTGTCGGGCATGCAGGGATTTCAAGATGCTATCGTCATAAGCAGGGGTTAATATCTGCATCATTTCCATAAAAATGCTGTGTTGTGACATTGACTGTTCTCCAATAAGTCAAGTCGGTCAAAGATCTTCTGCCCCTAATTACTCCCTCTTTTCTAGAAGCTCATTGTAATTGTCCGTCAGAAGATGCACCATTGTCTTCATGATACAAGAAACGTCGTTACTATAGAAACACCATAGGGTTAGACTTTTCACTCCTGGTCTTTGCAAATAGAAAGCATCAGGCTGGCTGGGACAGCTGGTGTACGCATTAGGTTGGACTCGGAACACCAAGCTGAACCTGATTTAACTCAAGACCAGTTGGTGTAACCAGTCCCCTGGATGTGGAAGGGTCTCAGGCTGAGGAAGCTGGTGGTCTGAGCTTTGTTGGGTTGGAGGACTCCCAATTCAACAGACAGACAAAGCAAAAAGGTCTACAAAGGTGGTGGTCTCAGAGGGAAGAGGTTTGAAGAACCCGTGGAGAACGACTACCTGTTGGCCGTTAAGATGTGCTGGAAAACAACAGCTGAACGGGTCCTTCTAATATCATCAGCTGCTGGACGGACCTGTTGAGGAGCTGCTGAACCCCATGGATTTCCTCCCCAGAGGAGGTAGAGCTGGAGACAACGAGGGCGACGGAACCGATCTCAAAGCCACCGACACGGTAAAAAAAAATGTAGGGAAGACTCTGGGGTTGATGCTGTTGACATATATGTACACCAACGCACTGACTTCAGCAGTGGTGGTTCTGGACCGGCAAACCAGGGTGGTGGTCCACAAACCTAAATGGAGGACAGCAGAAGGTTTAAACCACTGAACATGGACTGACAATCTTCAACCTCCCTGATAAATCCAAAGGAGCCCAGGTTAAAACTAGGCCTGGGTCACGTGGACAAACAACACTGTGATCAGAGTGAGGCTTTGTTCTACTTCATTACATCCCAGAGAACTGGACTTTTTACTCCAGGGGTGTCAAACATATGGCCCGTGGGCCAAAACCAGCCACCAAAGGTTCCAAAGCAGCCCACGTGATAAAGTGCATAAATTCCACTGAAAACATCAGGGGTCAAGGGAGACAAAATCCTTTTAGTCCAGTTTGATCTCATGTGGGTCAGACCAACAAAATAACAACCTATAAATAATGACAACTCCAAGTTCCAGACTCAACAATGAATCAATATGACACCTCTACTCAATGTTTTGTGCCTTTGTAGATCAGTTTCTGAATAAATGTCAGGTCTTTCATGGTTGTTCAGGTTAGTCACATTTTTTATGAAAGGATGGTTTGTAGATGTAAACATTTTCATCATACATTTTTTTTGCTGTAAAAACAAAGAAAAGAACTTGGAGTTGTCATTATTTATAGGCTATTATGTTATAATGTTATTTTACTGGGTCGACCCACTTTAGATCGTACTGGTCTGAATGTGGAGCCTGAACTTAAGTGACTTTAAACCCTGTTTGACTCCATCAGGTGGTTGTGATGAATCTGAGGCTGAACTGTGTCTCCGCCTTCTGAGGCCAAATAAACTTGTTCAAACCTCTGTTGGATCAGATAAAAAATGCATGTTAAAGTTAAAACAGGCTTTTTTTTCTTCAAAGTTGACTATAGATTAGTCCAGGATGTCACTTCAGTAAATCTGGATGTATAAACCCCTGCAGGCAGGACTGACGGACACGATGGACTGAACACTGCAGATAATGACTCTGATGAAGCCTGGAAACCAAAGGTCAGGCCTTAAAAAGGGATTCAAACTCTATTAAGTGTGGATTCTGAGTTGAGTTTTCTGCAGCTTAAAGTCGGTTTAAGCAGGAGCTTTAATTGGGTCCATGATGGCCGGTCACACTCAGCTGGACCTCATCCTTAAACTCAGACCACTGAGCCCAGCGTCACTCGTTTACAAAACACTTTAAATTCATTGCTGTAAACTGTCACTGTAGGCGCTAATCTAAACTGTACACTCAGACCAGGGCTGTCAAACATGAGGCCCGCGGGCCAAAACCGGCCCGCCACAGGGTCCAATCCGGACCCTTTGTGCAAAAATGACACAGAAGATATTAACAGCCAGTGGTGTTGAACTGGTTTCAGTTCAGGTTCCACATTCAGACCAGTATGATCTAAAGTAAAATAATACAATAACAGCCTGTCAGTAATGACTCCATATTCTCTTCTTGGTTTAATGTGAACAAAATAATATTACATTATGACAATAAATAATTACAACCCAAAATTTTCTTTGTTTTACCGCAAAAAAATAACATTGAATTGTGACAATATTTACATAAACTACCCTTTGACTTTCATCCCCAGTTTTTCGTCCAGTCTGTAAAACCGCAGTCATAGCCTAATGCTGCCTTTCCACTGCGTAGACTCGTGTACCAGGTTCTATTCCAGGATACTACTGACTTTCCAGTACCTGGTCGTCATAGCGATGCGGTGCGTTACTTCTGTGTCGTCTGCTCAGAGTTGCTGATAAACTCACTCGTTGCCTGTTCTCTCGTCAAACTCATGACTGAAGACTGAATCTCCTCGAGCGACTGTGGTGCAGTTTTTTGTGGATTAACCGACCGATAGATTAACTGTCAACGTCTGCATCTGCGTTTTGTACAACAGCGGGTCTCAGAGACAACTGTCTGACCAATCAGAGGTCTGCAGTGTTTACACGTCACGTTTCAGTATCTGCTCCCCAGTCTTGGAACCTCAGCGCAGGTGATACCAAAAAACTAGTATCTGGTTCCAGATTCCAGGTCCTTCTTTGTAATGGAAACGCAAAAAGGCCGAGTCGGGTCGAGTCGAGCCGGTACCATGTGGTGGAAAGGCGGCATTAGTATCAGGAGTCCGTGAGTCTTTCCATGATCACGCACTTGAATCACTCCACCACAGGCCGTTTGTGTGTTTACGTACCAAACCCAAACCAAACCGTCACTTGGGCCTTTTTGGAATTTTTCCTCGCAGCCGCAAGAAGCAACGAAGCCGTTTCCGTGTTTGTTGCTGCTGCAGCTGCGCAGAATTCCCATTCCCACAATGCACTTGGCAACAAACTTTCTGAAAAGGCCCGAGTGACGAATCGGTTTGGTATGGAAACAAATGGACGGCTTGTGATGGAGAAGACTTCCAAGTCGTTCACCGTGAGGGAAGTGATTCAGGTGCTTTTGAGGTTATTGTTTTGTGTCCCAGACCCGTTCCAGCGTGTCCACATACTTCTGTCCATGTAGTGGACGAAGAAATGAGTCGACATCCTGTCGGTCGAACCATCCAGGTGTCGGTCTGCTGATGGTAGCGCCTTTCTTCCTTTGAATTTCTTCTACTTTAACTGTTTACGGACTAATACATGTGACACCAGAACCAGAACCAGGTCTGAGTTGATGGAAAAAGAATAAAAATGGACTTTGGACAAAGTTACTGTCCTGTTCTCAGACTGGACCAACGTACGCTGACTCTACACATGTGCTTTTTCCACCGATGGACAGAATCAGGTTAAAGTGTGTTCATTATCTCCTCCGTTCACTGACAACGGCTCATTTCCTGTAGTTTCTTGTCGTATCAGCTAATTATTTTCCTGTCTTTCAACCCTTTGTCATCAGCGCTGACACCATTAGACGCAGACTCAGGATCTGTCTGGAACATAAACAAGTACAAATGACTCCCATCTGATTTGGTCTCACTGTAATATATGACAGTTGCATTAAAATGACTCTGACTGAACTCCACTCGTGCATATTAAGTAGTTTTTGTCCAGTTTTAGTCTGTTTTTAGCTCAAAACATCTTCTCTGACAAAACCACTGGTCAGATTGATTTATTATTTATCTACGTAGCTTCCTTGGAACATAAGTTGCTTTTCCATCGGACATCTGCGCAAACTTTACCCATATTTACTAAATGTCAAAAAAACAGAAGTGTGTAATGTTGGTTTTTCCATTAAATCACAAATGCGATGATTTGTTTATTTATTATCATAAGATGACACGAAAAGTCATTCCATAAACATGAACGTAAATGGGGTGTTGACTTACAGTTATATTCATTATTATTCTATATTACGCCTCTATTTCCTACTAAATTCTAAACGGATGTGGTTTCCTGGTGTGTCCACACACACACACACGCACACACACACACACACACGCACACACACACAAACATGTTTGTTTTAAAACTCTTCTTCACTTGTAACGTCTGTCAACATCTGTTTTTTTTGTTTTTTTTTTTTATGTGACTGGTTGTGTAAAAAGCTCTCTCCTTTGCAGTTTTGTGTGATAAACCAGTTGTGCTACTCCTGAAAAACCACCGCTTGCCAACGCAAAATCTTTTAATCGAAAAACAAGACTTTGGGTGAAATTGTCATTTTTCCATTTGGTAAATTTTTATGCTCAAGTTATATTCAAACAATTTGAGGGTCAACAGAAAAGCGAGCTAATGTCTATGTTTATACACAGTTTTGAGAAATTTTGGTTTTTGAAATTTTCAAAATGTTCCTTTCCTTCTAATGGTTTTGATGATTTATAACATGTAAATGTTTACAGATATGAATATAGTTACTATTGAGCACTGATAGAAGTCATATATGGACTTTGATTTGGGTCCATGACCTTTGACCTTGGAGGGTCAAACTCAGTCCCCAGTGTTTAGGTTTCAATAATCTTCTCTGAAACTGCTGGTCACATTCATTTCAACTTTTTGTGGATCTTCTTTGGGTCATTTTTTTTAGAGTTTGTTCACAGTTTTGAGAAATTTTGTTTTTGAATTTTTGACGAATGTTATTAAATATCAAAAATGTCCCTTTCCTTCTACTTGGTCCATATGTTGATGGTTTAGAACATGTACATGGTTCCAGATCTCAGTCTAGTTCCTACTGGTCACTGATAGAAGCCATATATGGACCTTGATTGGATGAGTTGAGTTCTCCTCCAGTGGAAGTCCCGCCCACTTCTGTAGTTAGATGGATCTGCATCCAGACCACAGGACTGGAACATGGAACAGAACCTGACATAGAACACATTCATCTGGTTCTGATTCTGACAGAACTGGACCCTGACATACAGATGTTTATTAACTGCTGGTGTCTTTTTGCAGACGTGCCTTCCGTCCAGTCCAGTCCTAAACTGTTCTGCTGGAGTTTTAGTTTATATGTTGAGATTCAGAATTTGAAAAAAGTTCATGACATGAAATTCACAATTAATTTACATAAACGCCAATAAAGTTGCAGAATAAACTATTTCTAATAACAAGAAGGAGTTAAATGAACATGTGAGTTTGTATGAACAAAAACATTCCATTTTAGAAACAGTTTATATGAAATAATGTGTCACTTGTTTCTTCAGTGAAGGAGACAAATAAAGTCAAAAATAATATAGATTTCACCTGTGATTCTACTTTATTTGAATTTTGTTGCAAGGTTCATTTCAGTTTTAATGTATTTTACTTTTCTGAAAACAGTGGCTTTTATTTTTTATTCCAGGCATCTGCTGTTTTTACTTTTACGCTGTTATTCTCTTAAAAAAGTTCAAGAATAAGACATTTAATTCTCCTTAGAATTAAAATGAAGGAGCATATTTTTATCTGATCAGATTTCCGTTACATTTGTCCAGGTTAAAGTGTTTCAAAACCCTTCTGACTTCATGTCTCTGTGTTTTCAGGATCATTTTACCTCTTACAGTTTTGAATAGAAACATTAGAACAGAAACAGAGCCACGCCTCCCCCTGCTGGTCACTGTGCGCTAATACATCTATAAACCTACAGGGCTTTCACTGTGTTCTCTGTGAATATGAAGGTACAAGGGAGTTGTTTCTTTATTGCTTTAACATAAATAAATAAATAAATAAATAAATAAATATTCCTAATAAGAAAAACTTTTCTATCAAAGAAAAAAACTGTTTGAATGCAAAAAAAAAAAAAAATTGAGATCCCAAAAATTGCATTTGAACACTTTTTTCTTTGATTGAAAAGGTTTTTTTAATTGAAGTGAATTATTTTTTGACGGAAAATAATTTCTTTTGAATTGAAGTCATCTTTTTTGTATTTGGGCCATATTATTAAGGTCAGGATATTTGTGTCTTTATTATTCAATCCTGAAAAATATCCCTTCAATCAAAAGAAATATTTTTAATGAAAAAAACCTTCACTTCAGTCAAAAAAACCAAAACATTTTTAATCAAAGAAGAAAGTGTTCAAATACCAAAAAAAAAGAGACAGAGACCCAAAAATTGCATTTGAACACTTCTGTTTTCTTTGATTGAAAAGTTTTTTGTTTTTTATTTACATTTTTTAATTGAAAAAAAAAAAAAAAACAACAAAAAAAAATATATATATATATATATATATATATATATATATAAAAACACA
>JAPQRP010000003.1:37380195-37415229 GCA_037367295.1 Apogon hyalosoma
ATACACACCTTTCATCTTATGTTGTAATAAGCAAAATGGGTGAAGATCACAACAGATTAAAAAACACTGCTACTGAGTCCAACAGCTTTCAACAAAAAACAAACTAAAAAAAAAAAAACAACTGTGTTTGTGAGAATCAATGTAGTGCTGCAAAATGTTCCAATAGTCTTTAAATTCTATAAAAACAGCCACAATTTGATCCTCATTTAATTTTGGTTTCATGCATTTTATTGGCAGATACTGTTTATTCTTATTTAGGTGAGATCACTGTATTAAACCGCTTGGGTTTTTAAATTTTTGGCCACAAAAATGATCTTTAATTTAGTTACTGTGGGAATAAAAAGTTTGGTGGAGAAAATTATGGTTAGAATTAGTCAATGCCAGAAAGAATGGAGTTTGTGTAATCTTAATCCATTATCTACTATTATTATTGTTGTTGTCAATAATAATAATAATAATAATAATAATAATAATAATAATAATAATAATAATAATACACATTATAACCAAACATGATCAGATGTTTTGTGTGCTTGTGTTCTCACCAATGCCGTGGAAGATTCTAGCGACAGCTCTTCCAGAAAACTTTTCATCACTTCGGTAGGAGAGAAAATTTCTTATGTCCGCTCTGATCTGATTCTCCCAGTCTAACAACTAAAAAAATAAATACATAATTGAACCACAGTGCTCAGATTACACAAGTCACAAACTGGTAGGACCCCTGTAAAACATCCTGTGTTTATTTTACCTTATATTTGTCGAGCTCCTCAATGTCGACTGGTGTGAATGTGTGGTTTTGGTCTCGCCTCTTTTCAAAGTACTCCAGAAGAAGGTTTTTCAACTCAAGACTGCGACTGTCCTCCAAATCATCAACACAGGAGGATACTCTCTGATACGCAACACTGCACACACGGACAAGAAAATATCATGTGTGAACTTTAACACCCACACTAACACAAACTGATGATTGAGATACAAACTGTGTAAAGTCCCACAATCAATATACAGTGCTGAACAAATTTATTAGACCACCTTTCTTTATTTGTCTCTGAGATCATCCTCAATATTTTATCATTTTGAGCAGGAATGAGGAATTCCAAACTGAATTTACCTTTTTAGACCAAATTTGAGCCACTCACTGGGCTTCTGAGATGTCACAAATTCATTAAGCATAACATTCAAACACTAAAAATAGTTTCTGTTCATGAATGCAAGTAAATAACTATAATTCGGTATCTAAAAATCAAGAAATAATCTGATTTACAATGATTTGTATTTTTTGTAAAACAGTAAATTTGAAAATTCATGGCTAATATTTTAGCATTAAAAAAATCGTTTTGGTTCAAAAGGTACTACATACTGGTGTATTAACTATTACAGAAACATAAAAGTGATTTTGGCAGTTACCAATGCTGTTAATTCAGGGCAGCTGCAGCATAAACCTTATATTAGGTAATGGTCTAATAAATTTCTTAAGCACTGTAGGTTTGATTTTTGAAATGCACGTTACAATCAAAACGTACAAGTCAGAGCATATTCTATTGGGAGACAGGAGATACTCAGTGAGAGATGAAGGGGCTTGTTAAGTGATGACCGATTAACGAAACGTCAGTTTCAAAATACAGAAAAAAAAAATTGCAACCATCTGACACAAAAACATCATTGAAGAACCTGAAAACAACACCAAACTGCTTCATTTAAACACCAATTTTTCACAATATTATTCTTCAAGACCTTTAAATACAGTTGAACACCTTTTCTAAATCTGCTTCCATTTTATGATTCTGAAATGAGCTTAAAAAGTCAGAAAAAAATAAGATGAGGTGAAGATCCAGGCGAGGGTGAGTATGACAGAAGTTATGCATAAAGCAGAGAACAAATTTAACGATAATTTTATGACGTGATTGGCCTCAAATGGCTTATTCTTACTCAGCTGGAAAGCCACAAAATTATTTTACACCAGGATGTGTTGAATGCTTTTCATATATTTATTGACTTTATGTGCATCATCACTTACATTTCTGTGTTTCATCACAATTAAGTCACATAATTCAGTTTATCAATCAACAGAGTTCAGCGTCACTGAACTCACACATGAACACAGCCTTTAAAACAGTGCATACCTCTTAAAAGCCTTAAAGCAGGCAGTCAGCTGGAAGAGCTGGGTTTTCTCCTGCTCCTGCACTCGATTGTGGAGGAAATGACACACTCTGTCCATCTCCTCATCACTGAGGTCGCCATAAGAACGGAAGTAGAAGGAGGGATCAGAGAATTCAACGAGGACCCCGCTGCGTCCTCCACCTTAAACACAATCAGATTAGAGTTTGATGAGGATCTTTTTTTTTCTAAAAATCCAAATCTTTTTATTAAAGATTTCTCAGTATAATACAAGTGCAGTGCTAAATGGTCTTTACAGAGATCTGAAGTAAGCATGGGTGTATAATCACAGCTAGCACCATAGTAAAAAACAAGACAGAACAAACAACAGACTATACATAAAATAATCCCTCCTCAGTCATTGCCAGTCCACCAGACATATTAAAGGATCACTATCACAACAGAAACCTGCGCTAGGAGTAAGTACAAAGTGTGCAGCATTGTTAAACTGCACCTAAACATCAAGCATTTACAGGGTCTGGAATGTTTTTAGGAAGGGACCCCACACTTTCTGAAATTTGATGATGATCAGTTTAACCGGGTGGAGGTTCACATCAGCGTCACATACGTACCTCTGTCGGTGCGCCACTGCAGCTGCCTCAGGCCTCTCTTCACCAGAGGAAGCTGCCAGCCCATGGTGTCCGCCACCTCCACAACGTCAAACTCCAGCTGAGCACATGACTCCACTCGCTCTCCAGCCATCCGCCTTCTCGCCAGCACCACGGCGATGGGAGGGCAGCTGAGGAATATGACGACAGCACAATGTTGAATTTGACAAGTGGATGCAATTTTAAATATGTCTCATTTGACTTTTGTTTTCATTTTTCTTTATTTGCATTTTCAGAAATTGGTGAACATATTAATGTCAAAATGTCCGATTAAAAATGTAAATAAATCAACTCATTACATAATTATCCATTGATACTATTAACAAGGTTCCCACAGTCATGAAAAATGGAGAAGTCATTGAAAATAAATCATCAATAATTCATGGAACTTCATTTTTAGCGATCCAATTTTAGTACCTTTTCTTCCGTTTAGAATTAAGTTTCCATTTCTGTCCAAGCCCTTGTGATTTATTCAGTTATTGCTATTATAAGGAACTTCACTTCATCTCATATGGTAAAATAGAATATTTTTGGAGAAATAGAAAAATATTTTCTCTCAAAAGCTATAAAATGTGAGCAATAACACGAATCTGATTCAACTTGTGAGAAAAGCATTCCCATTTACAGGTTTGTAAAATGCTCCAACAGAACATTTTAAAGGAGGAATAGACATATACTTCTTACATTTTAGTGATCTTCTGGAGCTGTCTCGGTCCGTCATAGCAGCTGATTTTACAAACAGACATAGTGGGATGAAGAAGTTCAACAAAGCGCTGAGGATGCAGCTCTAGATAGCAGAGCAGTGTTTCCACACCTGATGGAACACAAAAAGAACAATTTACACAGGGAGGTTGCATCACTTTCACACAAGAGACCTAAAGAACTTATTATATGCTCCTACTGCCTTAAATATTTTATTATTTCATTGAAATATTTTACTCTCAAACCCACCCTTCTGAATTCAACTACATTTCATTAATTAATCCTAAAACATACTACTTTTATTTTCATCCTAGTCATTCTATTTCAGTTGACCAACCTCTGTATTCTGGTTTTTAACATTTCTTCATTCACTGTCCTTGTCTGGTTTCCTCTTACCTTCTTCTGTAATGTCCAGACTCTCAACCGTCTGCTGGACAGGTATGGCTCTCTCATGTGTGTGACAGACTCGTTGTTTAGGCCAATCACTGGCTCCAATCACCTCCTCATGTTGGTGATTTGACAAACCGTCAGCTGCCTCTTGTTGAACCAATTGCTCCACTTTCTTTTCCTCTTCAACTGATACCAACTTCCAACAAAAACACTCATTAAAATCCATGTCCCTTGTGCAGATAACATCTAAGCTAAATATACAGGGTGTCCACAAAAGTCTCTTTACAATGTAAAAAATGTATTACAAAAGCAATTAATGAGATATGTTAATCAGATTTGTTCTATGTACTCGGTGGTTATCAGCGGGTGTTTTTTTATATACATTGCATTTGTGTATTTCAGGTTCCCGGTTGATGAAATAGGTTGTGTTAAATGTTTACTTTGACCTTTTGACTGAATATGTGTCACCATAACTGGATGACTTTCAATCAGCCATCATTTTCCAGTTTAGATGGTGCACCACCACACTGGGGACTGTGTATTAGCAAGTTCCTAAATCAAACATTTACACACCGGTGGATTGGAAGGGATGGCCCAATTCCCTGGACCAGATATCACTGCCCTGGATTTCTTTCTATGCTTTCTATTCTGGGGTTATGTTAAAGATATTGTGTATTGGAAATAAACGACCTGAAGCCATTGACACCATTAACAAGGCCATGATACAGCCAACATGGCAACAAATCCAGTACCATTTTGATGTGCTTCATGCAACTAATGGTGCCCATATAGAAGTGTATTAACCCATAAAGACCCAAACATCCATCGTCGACCAAAACCAACTACTGATGAAAACTGTTTAATACCTGTTGATCCACTAATCCTATCAATATATGTAAAAAATTGTAAAATACAGTTTGTCATCTTTTCATGGTCATCAGATATGACCCCATTTGGACGTTTAGAGGCTCCATAGTGAACATGGAAACATCGTTATCTTCTACAACATTGATTCACCAGTAAAACCTATGGAGTTTGATTAATGGCAGTGGATGGAGACGCTTGGTTTATGTTCAGTTAATGATATATTAACTGAAAAAGTCTAAAATAACCCTAAAATTTACTCTGAGCTTTAATGAACACCTACATGATCAGTGAATTGAAAATACATGATTTACACTGAAAAAACTCAAACTAAAGAGGATAACATTACAGTAAATGGTGACAAATTACTTAAGAAAGGTTAAATATAGACAAAAATTACTTTGGGAACCGCCATTAAGTTAGCATTGGGTCTTTATGGGTTAAATGAAGCAAAAAAAATCTACTTTTCATTTTGTAATAATTTCTACAAATTTGTCTATAGATTTCCTTTTGTAATAAATTTGCTAAATTATAAAGAGACTCCATGGAAACCATGTATATGTCAGGCCATAGCAATAGAGATCCATTTGTACCTGTGCTGCTGATAGTTGTGATATATTTGTGGTCTGGCTGTGATTTGTGGATGATATTGTGTCCTGCTGAATAGGAGATTTCACACTGTTCTCCTGATCAGCAACATCCATCATTTCCAGCAACTCTGAGTCATCAATGTCCTGCAAAGACACAGAAAAAACATTCTTTCCTTTATTTGTTCAGTCACCAGACAACAAAATAGGTCTTGTAATAGTTTTATAGTTACTTCAGTAAGTTCCTGCTGCTTCTGGCGAATCTGTTTACATTTACACAGAGGGAAAACCTTCTGGACCAGTTTCTTTACAGTGTAATAGTCCACAGTGTCTGCATAGATGTGACGACGAAGTTCATGGAGATCATCACCCTAGAGATAACAGCAGTATATTTACTTCAAAGACACTTCTTAAATAGATTTATATTAACTGTTTAATGTGGAAAAAGCTTGTGTTGCTCAAGCAGTTTCAATTACTTCCTTTATAGATTCCAAACCAAGTAAAAATATTCATCATAGATAGTTATGAGCCTATTTTTGACAAACACATTTGCTACTGTTCAAAGTCAAAGCCATTACAAGCTTTTGCTAAAAGTTAATTGTCTGTATATCTTTATTTACTGCTTTCAGAACACACTGACAATAAAATTGGTCGCTTTTGGATTGAGACCCACCAGTTGAGAAAGCTGGTACTTGAATAGAGTAAAAATCAAGAACAATCTTTTCACTTCCTTCAGATGAATCCTCACCTCAGGGTCCAGGAAAAGGTGGCAGTGAGCTGGTTCTCCATCTCTGCCTGCTCTCCCAATCTCTTGAACGTAGCTTTCAAAACTCTTTAAAGTAAAACAAAAACGGTTTTAACTCAGTGGCAAAGAACACAGGACAATCTAACTATTAACCATTAATATATTCCTTAATTTATCCATAGAGTTTCTTTGCCATCCATGGATAAAGTTCATCTGTAGAGCCCTTTTCATCATGGATCTACATTATAATTAAAAACGCAAAGTCTATTTTAAGTCTCAGTCACTCATCAGATTATCTTTGAATGAACACAGATTGAAATATCCTCTTGAAACCCAGCAAAGCATTTTAGTCCTTTGTAGACAAGATTTTCTTAAAAAAAAAAAACAAAAAAAAAAAACTCTGAACTGCAAGGGATATTCCATAAAAAAAGTTTCTGAAAAAACTGTTGCATCATGTCGTTTCTAATCAAAACAATTATTTAATGTAAAAAAGCCAAAACTTTAACTTTCCTGGGAGGATATACAAATTTATGAAATAACCTTTAGCATAACCAGACAGACATAAACATCTGCCACTGCCATTGGTGACAATATATCTTACATGTAGATACAGATATTGGCCAATATCAGCATATATTAGATGATATATTGGTGTATTCCTAATTTTTAAAGTCAAAACTTGCTTTACAAGAGACAAAATGCAGTATAGAAACAAAATTAAAAACAAAACTTAAAAACACACAGTAAATAAATCTGGAACGAAAAGCACATTGAAATGAAAAGTAACTGACGAAAGTCCTCAGCTCAGATCAAGTTACATATTACATATGTTGTGTACCTTGGGCATGTTGTAGTGGATGATTCCACGGACATCAGATTTATCGAGGCCCATACCAAAGGCCACAGTGGCAACAACGATTCTGAGCTCCCCACACATGAAGTTGTTCTGGACACGGCGGCGCTCGGACGCTGACAGGCCGGCGTGGTACGACTCAGCCTGCCATTTCAGGGGTTTACGGATCTTCTTCCGTGCTGAGAACAGAAACACAGGCAGAAAGAGGAGGAGAAAATATGACGAGGTGTTAAAACAATCCTTCTGTTCATATTTCTAACTGGTAGAGGGTCTCGTCCTTACCCAGTTCTTTCTTCTTCTGTCCTGCAGGGTTGCTAATGTTGGTAATTTGCTTATTTTCTTTCACTACCACCCCCTGAAGACAGGTTCTGAGCAGTGCAGCCACACGGACAGTCTCATCTCTTTTGGTGCAGTAGACGATGATGGAGTCCAGACAACCAAACCGATCACCTCTCAACAACGACACTAGAGCCTTAAAGAAGAAAATGCAGCAGACAAACTAAATACCACACAGACTCATACTTCTTTGATATTTAGTAGTAAAGACGGACACATGAAGGCAGGTGAAGTCTGGGTTTTTACTAATAATCAAAGTGTGTTATTCATCCCACCTGATCCTTTTCTCTGTCCACTGACACAGACAGATTCAGGTTTGGAGGCACTGCTGCAGATCTGACAGCAATGCCATCTTCGTCACTGATGTCTAGATGTCGAGCGATGTCCAGAGCAGTGGACATGGTGGCCGTAGCCGTGAGTCCCAGTAAACACTGCACCCCCAAACGCTCCCTTAGGACCTGCAAACAAATACATGCTCTTCTGTAAACCAAAAAAATAAAATCACAAAATGATGATTTTCTCTTTCCTAAAATTATTTTCAGTGGAACAAAAACTGGTCCACAAACAAACAGGAAAAATGGGAATGAAGAACTGGTTTCTGTTGAGAACCAATTAGAAATGATCCAGTTCTGCAGAATCATATGCCTCCAAGTGGATTAATTCCCTTTGATGCCACTGTGTTTATGACAATTGCAAACTGTAATAATGTGATAGAAAACTTTGCTGCTGCTGGAAACTTGCAGCAAGAAGGATTCATGACACTGCTACTGTCTTGTTTACATTGTTTGGGCTTTGGGTAAATTACCTCAGCTGTATGTTTATGTATTCTAGACTTTTATTTTAAGACTAAAATCTGTCAATCAAGCAAAAACAGGGAGGAAGGAAAAAAAAAATCAAGCTGTTTCAAATCCCAAACTTACTTCCCCAGGTCTCACAATGATAAGCTCAAACATCTGAGGATGCAGCATGAAATTAAGTTTAAGAAATACGGTTTTCTTTTTCTATTTTTTAACCCTTTCCCCACATAAATAAAGAATTGAAGTGTTTATCAGAATCAGCAAAATATTACCAGTTTCCATGCTTACATACAGCCATCTATTTACCTTACAGAGCCTCAGGTAGCAGGGCCTGAAGTTGTGTGACCACTCTGACACACAGTGAGCTTCATCTATGCAGGCAAAGGCCACAGGGGGGAGCTCCTGAGCAGCCGGCAGACAACCTGACCCTGAACCACCTCCACCAACCAGAGCCTCTGGAGACAGCAGCAACACGCACACGTCACCTGACTTCACCTGGAGGAACAGAGGAGGCATGACTAAGAACTCTGCATCTGCATCTAGACTCTTATATTTGTTCACATTGCAGACTCTAAACACTGTTTGACCTTTTCTATTGCAGCTTCTCTCTGTTTCATTGTCATGTTGGAGTGGATACAGGCAGCTTTCAGTCTGGTTGGAAGCCCCGACAACTAAACACATTCACAACAAATCTGTTAAAAAAACTCATGAATGAACATATGCTACAAGCCTTTCAGTTATGATCAACAAAGGTAGGATTCACATCTACATGAGCGTCCGTGTGTCTGTCCATTACCTGATCATCCATCAGTGACACTAGAGGTGAGATCACCAAAGTAATACATTTTGACCTCTGTGCGTAGAGGTAGGCAGGAAGCTGATAGCATAACGATTTACCCATTCCTGTTGACAGCACTACAAGAGTGGACAGACCTAAAAACAGAAAGAAAGAGAAACAAACAGCATAGAATCAATACACAGTTCACAGATTTAAAGTAGAAATTCACAGATTAAATCTTTTTCTTGGGGGAAAAAAAGAGGAAATTATCTGGGTTGTGTTAAATACTTGACAGTTTAATATATCAAGAGCACTAAAGAACAATATATAGGAAGATTAATTTTATGAACAAACCTAACAAAAATAAAGTAAACAAACACAAATTAACTTTGCTCAGGGAGTAAATAAAAACAAAATACAATTCTTGTAAAACCAGTCACATCACATAGAGACAGCGCTTTGCAAATATTTTCTGGACCACATGTGACTTTCCTGAAGAAACTCAATATAAAAACCCTTCAACATTGATACTTTTGTACAAAATTAATTTTTTTTAAAATAGGACTCTTAAGAAGGACATGATAGAAATTGATAATAAACAATTAATTTGATAAACTCTGCACAGAAAACTCAAAATATTTAAATGGTAAAAGTCTAATTTTACTCTTCATGACCAAAAACATTTTGAGACAAAATTATCACATGCATCAGCTACATGTACAAGGTTAAGACAGTCCAATGGAATTTTTAACTCAAAGAGTTAGATAAGATGGAAACTTCAAGGACATCAGTAATGACCAAAACTGCTTTAGAACAAAATACAGTCTAACAACAGAAGAATCCATAAAGAAAGAGACAGAAAACACATTTCAACACCACATCACAGTGGTTTAATAGATATTTACAAAGCTGTAGGTGTGTGCATATGTAGCTTTCCCAAACATTAAACAAAATAACTTGAAAGTGATTTGTCATATGCATGGATGTTCGTAACACAGAATCAGTGTTTGCTCCAGAGGCTTTAATCCCAATAATATAAAAGGTATAAATACAGATACAGTCATTGTGTGTGTTCTGTTTGTACCTGAGAGGATCCTCATTATGGCCTCTTCCTGTCCTGGTCTAAATGACTGGTAGCCAAGGTCTCTTAGTCCTGCATACACCTCAGCTGGTGTTGCTGAAAAGACACACAGAGACAAACAAACTCTGAGCAAATGTTTTTTCTATTGGTCATTTAAGTAAACATGACAAAAACGTACAAATGAATGTTTTACCTTCAACTTTCCCATCATCTTTGAGATCATAAAGTGGTTCCATGGGCGGAGGAGGAGATGGACGCTCATAATCAGGACGAATCACATCCAGCAACACCTCATCTTTTTGTTTATTGTCCACTTCCTTTTGCTCATCCTGCTCATCTTTGATACTGGGAGGAGCTGTGGGGGAACAAATCAGGATTTTACCACAACTCATCCTGAATTCCATGATCCTGATGCAGGTTTTAATACAACAAGGAAGTTCATCATGCATACCAAGTGACTGTTGCAGAGTTCCTGTTGCCCTGGCAACCTCTTCCAGGGTGGGAAGTTCAAATGGCTCTTCGTTGGCAGGTTGTTGATCAGGAACAGGAGCAGGAGGAGGAGCTACAATCAAGATTTTACAGATATTTATTAATCATTATAACAGATACACAATTCTGATTAAAGATCTAACATTCGCTTTTAAATATGAGTGAAAATATCAGAAAGTATCAAAACTAAATCATATAATTTTCACACTTTTCCACAGGTGAAATGAAAGTCTCAAAATTCAACAACCCTGTCCAATAAGGAAATTAAAGTGTGAGTGTGTTACCTTGCCCCTTGCAGTCGACGGCCCAGTGTCCGGTCCCTCCACACTTGTAGCAGGTATCGCCCTGTCGACTCAACCCTCCTCTGAAACCACCTCGTCTTCCCCGGCCGAAGTATCCACCTCCTCCACCAAAACGCTCCCCTTTCAGCTGGTACTTCTGCATGTACATCTAAACACACATTTACTTTAACATTTACCACATGACATTTTCAAGCAGCACCTGGAGTATCATATTTTACAGTGAAACTAATTTCCAAGTGCATTTGAAATTTTTTAGCAGTTTATGTGATGAGAGCAGAGCTGTGGCAGAAATCCTGACATTTCATTTCCAGACAAAAAGCTGATTTTCTTTAAATTCAATAAAAACAAGTATGTACGTATACATTGCCTCACCACAAGTCCCCACCTGGGTTTAGGGTGAGCAAACAATAAATAGTAAAAATAGTAGCAAATAAATGTGACATTGGATAAATGTATTGAAATGATGCCACAGTGAAAAATTAAGGCTAAGGAAAAGTATTAGTGTGGCCCTTTAGTTTGTAGATAGGCTGTGTATGATTATTTTTCTCTTTAATAGCTGAAATACTAATGTTCAAATGCTAAAAAGTAAATTAAAGAAAAAAAAAAAAACAGACGTAAATGTGAAACTCAAACTAGGATTTCTGCAGGTTTCAACAAGTTAGAATCAAAACTTTTATACATTTTTATGAAAGTGATTTTAGGCCCCATTTCACATAAAAAAAAAAAAAGTAGACAGTATATGTAGGAAAATCTCAGTCTGACTTTGATGATCCTCCTGATGTGATGGCAGGACATTGCTGGTGGGTTTGTAAAGTGATTTTATGTTCGTCTAACTTCCAATGCAACTCTAATGCATTTATTTAGAAAGTCCAAGCACTTTTTAAACATGTCAAAACTGGATTTAATGCAGCTTAAAGTTTAAAACTCAGATGACAAGATGTTAGACTTTTAAAACAAAGGAATATATTGGTATATAAATCACCAACCAGTACAATGAGGCTTTAAATAAATAAAACAAGTAAAGAAATACAGGTTTCATCTATGCAGTGTGGAATAATATAAAGTCTTTTCCAAGTGAAAAATAGTGCCATAAAGAGTAGGATTTGCAACACAATAACTTAAAAGATGACAAAGAAAAACAGTATACTGTATTCACTTACCTGTTTGCGTAGAGCCATCCCTCTCAGTGCGTATCCTTTGACATGAGATTTCTTTTTCAGATTTATCTTCACAAAGTTTCCCTCTGCACCTTTCATGTTCCTGTTAAAATAGTTTTTTGTTGTTGACAAACTGAACATTGTTTTCCTGAATACCATCTGTAGTTTGAGAAAACGTACAGTCTTACCTGGCTTTGACCAGCTGTGGTTGATATAATTTTCTGGCTCCAAAACTTTCCTCAATATCTCCAAATAAATTCTCTTGTGGAACCTTGAGGGGAATAATCTTCACCTTAATCTGAGGTTCATAACTGTGGACTGCGAATGCTTTAGTTTTTTGTTATAATGAATTTTCATACCTTTTTTAGTTCTGTTTTTTCTTTCAGCTCTTCTCCATCGTCTTCTCCTTTCTTCTTGGTTTTCCTTCTCTTTCCTCCCTCTCGAGGTTGGTTGGTGGTTGCATCAGAATCCTCCCCTTTCTTCTTGCCATTTCTTCGTTTCTTTTTTACTCCTCCCTCTTCCATCATCTCTGCCTCCTCGTCATCTCCCTCTCTTTGCCTCTTTTTACCAATTTTCTTTATACTTTTGGATTTTGGATTAGAGCTAACACCATCTTCTGGGGTCAGTCCTCTTTCCATCCCTTTCCTTTCCTCTCTCATCTCTTTATCCTCTTTCCCTCCTCTACTTTTTCTTTTGCGTTCTACCGCAGGTCTCTGAGCACTATCACTGACATTCTCTAAACCCTTCTCCATGTCTGCTTTCTTACGTCTTTCCTCGTCTTGTCCTATTTCTCCTTGTCCATCTCTTTCATTTCCCTGTACTTTTACTTCTATTCCTCCTTGTTTACTCTTCAGATCAATCTCCTGGTTTCCCGCTCCAGGCTTTTCCTCAGCCCCCATTTCTCCAAACACCTGACATCTCTCGAGCCACTTCTTATCAATGAAACTCAGCCTGCTTGCAGAAGGCCACCCTCCTGTTCCCCCTTTAAAACCTCCACAAAACTGTGGACTTCCCTGCATGCCAGTCAAAGTTCCTATATCTGCAGCAACATCATGTTTATGTGGAGTTTCTGTATTTACTTTGATATCCTCAGGACCAGTGATGTCATTATTTATTCTTCCAGTTACTCTTATATTATCTTTTAAAGTTTCAACAATACTTGAGGCGGATAATGATGACAACAGGCCTGACTGTCTGACTGGCGAGGGAGCATTTTCAGTAATGCTGTTCACACCGTTATCAGTACAACCAACACTCACAGCATTTAGACACGCAGACTCTATGGCTGTAAAAGGTTCAAATGGCTCCTCAGCCTCCACTGGATGGATTGTCTGTGAAACTGAGGACCCGAGACTAGTGTTGAATTGTCTGCAAACAAATGAAAATTCAAAGAAAGACTTCTGTATATTGTTTATATATAACTGCAAGGTCACAAGGTATAGTATTCTGCATACTGTGTTACTAATACCATAAAACCACTTGTTAAGATATCAGTTATTAGTGCACCCAAATGCTAATTTTCTGATTTTCTTCCTAATTTACATACAAAAATAACATTTGTTCTTTAGGATATTAGGTGATTAATCATAATATCACCTAAAAACCATGACCAAAACTTTATCAAAGTTAAAAATGATTGATAACTTAAATAGTCAATAAATATGTAATAAATATTGATCATGGGTAAAAAAAAATATTATATGCACTTTGATTATTATATCATATGCATTCACTGTACCACTGCATTTGTGGCTTTATAGATGAAGATCATATTTTGGTCATCTGTGATTGTGCAGGGTTGGGAACTAGTAATACCTTAAAAATAGAAAAACTCTCAGGTTTCATACTCAGTATTGAGCTGCATTTTTAACAGGGCTTATAGTTTGTGTGATTTCACTTGCCAGAAATGTACAATGCAACATTTATGTAGCTTTACTGGGTCAATAGTTCCCTCTCTGGCTGCCCTAATACAGTTCCAGTTTATGAAAGCCTGAAGAATTGCACTGCCAAATACGGCCCAGTATATAAATATTGTGTATTGTGTATGATGTACATGCTACATAAGCGAAGCAGCTTTCTATTCTTTTGTAGTATGCTGTGACAGTTGACTACAATGCATCAGTGTTTAGAACTGACTAGTATATATTCTTCTACTCAGGAAATAAACATTAACATTGCAAAGTCAAACAAGCCTTTGGTCTACAATTTCAGACAAAATGTATTGTTGAGGAGTTGTTTCCAAGCTGCTGCAACAAAGTGTATCTGATTCTGATTAAACCAATTAATTTATTCAAATACAAACAAGCAATAATACCTTGGTGAGAAGGGGCTGGAAAGAGTTTTGGAGGATTCTTTGGAGTGTTGGATGGATGTAATCTTGGGAGTTCCCATAGGACTCTTTGTCTGTCCACTTTGTTCATCTTCCAAGGAGTTTAGAGGCACCCGACCATGAGGACCAGACTTCTTTAATGACATTGGCCTCTCCTGTAGAAACAGTTTTGACAGTAAGAATGAAAGAAATCTTTATTCTTTCACATTACAGCTACAGGGTTCATGAGTGTCCACCTTGGCCAGAGTGCCCATGTTGGCTTTAAGCTTCAGGCCATAGTATTGAGCAGAGGCTTTTAGAGTGTCTCTGTCCTGGGATGTCAGTTTTGGAGATGATGCTGGCATCGCACTACGATTCAGATGAGCACCCCAACAATCTGAACCCTGAAACAATAAGGTGATATACAAGTTAGCATACATCAGTGCTTTAAACTCCGTGAAACACTTGTTTGTATCAGTTTCATGTTAAGTTGTGAAAGTAGACTGAGGAAACCAGTGGGAAAACAGAAGACAACATCAAATACTCATATTCCAAGAGATATTAAGGTAAATACTGGAGAGAAAACTGTCACCCTCAACCATATTTATGCTTACATAGTGTCACATTAAATCCACAGCTTCAAACACACTTTCTCTGGTACCTTTTGGGGTGGGTTTGCCTCAGATGTAGATTGAGATTGTTCATTTTTTCCACTAGCTGAATTCGTGCTGCTGCTGTTTTCTTTAGCCTGTTTCAAACTGCGGTACTCCTTATAAAGCTCTGAAAAAAAGACACAATTTAATAGTTTAATCCTATTCGTGCATAAAGGACAGGTTAATGATGGGTAATACAATGCATACTAGTACATCTATGATGGAAATTATAGATTGTACTCACTCCTGGTCTCCTCTGGAGCTTGATCAATGTCTTCCTGCAGAAAAAAAAAGTGGTTGAATAAGTATTCAAATCTTTTAAGTACAAGTTTCAATACAGCAATACAAAAAAAATCCTTAAAAAGTCCAACAAAACAGTAGTCTGTTACTCTCAAAACACTGACTGTTTTTGTTACCTTGTTAGGTTTTCTCTGATGGTCTTTGACAAACTCCTGCTCCCAGTTTTTCAGAAGAAGTTTCACTGTGTTGTATCGATCCATGGTGAGTCTTATCTGACAGTTTTATCATTTAAACGTTATCAATATTTAGTGTAATGATCAGGTTGTACAGTTCGGATAATAACATGATTAACAAACTTTACCCGTTACGTAAAGAATCCTAAATTCTGTAAACGTGGCTGTAAATTTGCCAGTGTAGTAACAACGACTTACTTTAGCTTATCGTCTCTTTTTAAAGCCATATTTAGACTGAACTGCCCTAAATTTGATGTAAATGTCAACGAAGCAGCCGAACGAAATGTTTTTAAAGAGATTCTTCCGGTGCACGTTTCCCGCGCCAGGCAACGTCATCACGTGTTGCCAGAGTACGTGTCATCTATCCCCCGATCTCACAAATCTAGTTTACCAGTATTGTAATTTAATAAATTTTACAGCTGATTCATGTCCCCTTTTATATGTAGGATTCTGATGCCAAGATCCATTTGTCTTTTTTTTTAAATTTACCTTTATTGTAAATATACATGCAGTATAAGAGAATATGACCAAACAAAGTAAAAACAGACCATTTTTTGCTGTTAAAATATATTACAATAGGCACATTTTCGGCACAAAGTTGTGTTGCAAGACACATTTCTATTTCCTCAGTCAGGATACTTAATATTTAAATTCTGGGTAACTATAGAAGCAGACCGTTGATTATCAATGCAAATAACATGTCAGCCAAATGTATCACCAAAAAGATTCCAAGAAGTTTTTCAGAATCATTCAAATTATGTATTGACATGGAAGATATTAAAACAATTTTCATTACATGCCAATGACCCCTATGGGGCAACTCATATAATAATTCAAAATAATATGAATAGAATTCAATCATGGAGGACGTTGCTGAGACTGGAAATGTACTTCAGCATTAGAGCTGCAGGGTCGAAGCTGGAGTAATGAAGACACCGTTGTGTTGTACAGTCTAGATTTTGTTTCATCCCCGTCAACAGGCACTTTATCTCCCATTGTGACTTCCTTTACTCATACTTACCCAAAGTACTTTTGCATAATGATGTGATAAGGAACAACAGTTGTGATTTAAAATACAAGTCTAGCATTCAATACGTTCAGTAAAAATGTGTCAGTATTATCAGCTAAATGTACACTATATAAAGTATAAAAACAAATGTAGACAGTGTCTTTAGCTATTACAAGTTATATCATATTTTTGGATTAATTTTACACACATGAATAGTTATGTTACATATTACTGCTATACATGTTTACAGTTGAGTTCATTTATACTACTCTATATTACATTGGTAATTTATTCTGTAAAGTAATTGTTTTTGGCTTTGTGACAATATATTTTCCCTCAAATCTCAGATGGTTTAAGGCTTATTTATCCTAAGAAGTAGGATTTCCTCAACCATTAAAGTAATGCTTAATCATTATGACAAACATCCCATATGAACACATTTGCAGAGGTGTGGTTTTCACTGGGCAGGAAGAGACTGAAATATTATCATCTGATAAGCAAAGCAGCCAAAGTCTAGTGAAAAAATGGTGTAATCTAGTATAAAATAGGAATACTCACGTAAACTACAAATACAGTCGTTAAACAAAAATTACATTACATTATTAAATAAAATTTGCCAAAAACTCAAACTTATTTTTTTTATCATTTGACATCTGGAAAATCAAATTTCATTACATACGTGCAAGAGCATAAAGAGTATGAGTCACTCAAATAACTGCTATAATTCATGGCTAGTACTTGTTACAGTGAAGTAGATAATTGATGCAGAACACAACAATATGAAGAATTAACAAAACAGGACAAAAACCAGTAACAAAGAAAAATACTTTTATTAGGAGGAAGTGTATATAAAACTGATACTGTATCAGGTAAATCATAGTACAGTTATTATGGCTTTGATTGTGAGGATGGAAATATTTTACAGCTGTTACGATAAGACATGAATTCATTCCAGCTGAGAAACCTCGTGGAAGTATGCGCCCAACATCTTGATCCCCTGGATGTAGTTGGACCTGAAAAAGAGAAACGATGAGCCTTTTAGGATTTGTCACTATTTATTTGTTTGCTGACAAAAACAAAAAGAACAACTAAGATAAAAATACAATAAATTGTGCTGGTCAGACCAAAAACCACGACAATTTTGTAAAATTATCACATCCATATAAGCAAAATTAAGCAAAAAAACATGTCAATAACCAAAGAAAATAAAAAATGAATAAAAACAAGTATGGATTTGTCTTAATTTGGCCATTGAACTGAAATTAAATTTATCATATTTCCTCAAACAAAAACAGATCAATTCTATGCTGGTGATGAGGCTGACATTAACAAATTAAGGCCAAGCGTAAAAAAAAAAAAAAAAAGGATAAACTTCAGATGTACATATAATGAGTTGCCAATTAAGCATTTGGTAGACTTGTATTGCTTTAATTTAGCATATTCAGCAAAATAATGCTGATTTTCTAACACTTTGTTGCTTTAGATCAGTCATCTTTAGTGTGATTGTCTGGTCTTGGTCACTGCAGGTGTGTGTGAATATTTTAGACAAATTGTAAAACACTGAGGCACAGGAACACATTTACCCAAAAAAAGCCCTGTTAAGCAACAAATAGCTTCTATACTCTGAGATGGAACATAAAATTGCTATGAATCACTTCTATATTCCCCTAAAGTGAAGCTTATTCTTATGATTTTGGTTTTAACTACAATAAACTTTTTGTTTTAACCTATACTTTCTCTGTTACAGTTGTTCAAGTACAAACTAAGTAAAACAAACCTGTTGATTTTCTCGTTCTGGGAGTGAGCTCCATCATCTGAGGAGCCGACTGGAAGCAGCATGACATTACGTCCTGTTGCCTCCTGGAAGGTCAGGGTGACGGGGATGCTTCCACCTTCACGGGTCAGGTCGGGCTCCACACCGAAGACTGAAGACCAGACAAGGAAGGAAAAAAAAATCTGTTAAAAATGTAGAAGTAGTGTTTGAATCAACTACCTTCAGTGTCAGAATTTCCCTGCTAATTCCCAGACTACACTAAAGAACTCTTTCTTTCCCACTGCCATCACTCAGAACTACCATTGTTTTCCCTGCCTGTTTACATTTTCACTTGCACAGACAGAATGGCATCATTTACATTTACACTATTTTTCTTTTAATCTTTTATCTATATATATATACTTGTTTTTCTATATATTTTTTTTGGCATTCAGTGGTCAGCAAAGCAAGAATTTAATTGTAGAGGGAACATGTTTCCTCACTGTACATATGTCAATAAACACCTCAAATCTCTTGAATCTCAGCGGAAATGAGCCTGTCTTCTTTGTTTTAAATTTACCTGTCTTCATGGCCTTCCGACCAGCCATGTAATGTGGGTGGTTGAAGTCAGACACCCAGGCTTTGGCTCCATGACCCATGTACACTTTCAGTTTGTTGGGACTTCCAAGATCAGCAAACTTCTTCTGCAAATGGCTGATAACCTTGAAAATAAAAGGATAACACAACACAATATATATTTTGAAAATGTGATTGTTTGCAACAGTGTTGAAAGACAGTTTCTGTCCGTGTGTGCAAAAACTTTGGCGTGAACTAAAGGCCAAGGGTTTTCAAATGTGTGAACGTTAAGTTACCTGTTTCTCCACAAGTTTGGGGTCCATGTCAGGGACTAGCCGGATGGAGAACTTTCCGATGACCTTGCGTGGGATGACCGTCTTGGCACCGGCTTCAGCAAACGCTCCCTCGATCCCGTGGAGAGACAGAGATGGGTACCTCCAGCGGTGCATTAGGATCTGCTCCTGATTGGGGAAAATACACAAGGAGGATTTCATGTGCAGGAACCCAAAACAGTGAAGTACACTTCCATCCAAAAAAACAGCATTTATTTTCCTACCTTGGTGTTATGCAGGAGGCATCCAACTCCGACGTCTTTGCAGTACTCATCCAAGTCAAACTCTATTTTCTCGTACAGTTTTTGCTCCTCATCTGTCAGAGGGGCGACGCTTTCATACATCCCATCAACCAGAATCTTTCCTTTTCCGTCCACCAGGGTCCCTTTAAAAAAAAAAAAAAGAAACAACCATAGTTACACCGGCCTGAAAATGTCCTTCATTTTTTTGTTATCAAAGTTCTTACTGAATTTTTTGTCTAACAAAATTTACCACACAGACTAAACAAGTCATCGCTATCGTAACTGTATTAGTTTTGATCAGCACATGTTGATAATTACTGGACAAAAAGACAAAATAAGTAAGTAAATACAACATTTCCCATTTCCACAATTCCATGAAAATTGCACCAGAACTGTATATAAGTTGATACTGTGTCTTTATGTATATAGATTTTATATGTAGAGTTCCTTTTTTTCTTATTTTACTTTCCTTACATTTTTTTTATAAAATATCTTGAATTTTTAATTTACTAGAGAGACAACATCTATTGGCAAAGAATTCCTTGTATGTGTTTACGTACTTGTCGAATAAAGATGATTCTGATTCCAAATAAATAAATTAAAATAATGCTTTAAGTCCAAAAAGAGACAGGACTCTATGTATGCACAAATACAGTAAAAGAAAAAAGTAAAACAAAACCATAAATAAATTAAAATACCTCAAGAGCATCAATACTGCAGAACTTAAGTTTACCACTTATTGAACATTTTCAGCTTTAATAAAGACCAGAATGTCCCTCCAGATCCTTAAATATGATTCTTTGCGATTATGTGATTGAGCCAACATTAGTTCAAATGATGCATTCACTGACATCAAGTTAAACGATTCCTTATATTGAAGTCTAACTTGGGTTTTTCAATGGCGAAGCATTACTCTGGGAGCTGATATAAAATCTTTTAGGATTAAAGGAAATTTGGGAATCATTTGTTTCAGTTATTCTACTCAAATTAACGTCATGAAACTACATTTAAAGCACAAACTTTACTTACCCATAAGTGCAATAAGGTCGGTCATGGCCTCATGAACGGAGCCGCCGAACACACCTGAGTGAAGGTCCTTCTCACAGCATTCCACCTTTCAAGAATAAAAAAAACCCAAAAAACTGTTAATATAGCACAGAATTCCACAAAGCTTGATGTCTTATGGTGAAATGCTGCATTACATTACATCTACACATGGCTTCCAGGTTTTTACAAATTGTGTGACATAAACAAACAGCAGGACGACTCCACCTCAATGAAGAAGTAGCAGATCCCTCTGAGACCGTATGTGATGCAGGGTTTGGTCTTTCCCAGCCAGTAGTTGTCAGAGATGCAGACGTAGTCCACGTCTTTCAGGAAAGTGTCTTTACGGGAAAAGACCAGTTCATCCAGGCCCTCGGACCCCGACTCCTCCATCCCCTCAAAACAGAATTTGATGTTGATGGGCAGCTCCTGCAACAAGAGAAAAGATACTGAATTACTGAATGTGAAGAAAAAAACATTCTTTTATGACTATCATCACCAGACCTTGATGTGTGTGACTTTACAAATGAAGATTAAAAAAAGCTGAATTAAAGTGAACAATGAGAAAGACTTTAACACTATTAGTACATTTTGTCAGAGAAAGACGATTTTTAACTCCATCTTTATTCATTTCCAGTAGATAAAAATTATGCCTCTGAAAATGTCCTAGAGCTTAAGATGGTAAAAAAAAAACAAAAAAACACACTGGTGTTGTCATTTGGTTTAATCATTGATTGTCATCTGGGATAAGACGCCACATGATTACCCGTTTCATTCTCAGACCTTTGATCATCTTATGTGCTAATGGGTTTATAGTGATCAACAAGCAACCACCAAATCACCTCTGTACTTTAACACCGAGATATCATCCCTCACAATGATCCCGGACCTTTTTAGCCAGGAAAACCCTTAAATTCACTCTTTATATATCCTCCAGTAAGTAAATATGCTTAGCAGCTGCATTTTTATTGCAAAAACTGTGCTTATATTGCACCTGGAACCATAAAATTTACAGAATTTGCAAGAATCAAACAGTCACATAAAATAAATGAGTTTGTTAAAGGGTGTGGTTTCTTTAAAAGACAAGGTTGAAATATGGAGAAATTACTCTGTGAATGCACAAAAGAAAGGAAAATAACCATCACTGTGTTCACCTCTCTTGACTTTCGATTGTTTCATCCATGTCATCACTCAGGCCTGAAATAAACTGCCACACCTGTTTATTTTACTCTACATCCAAATAGTGTTCCACTCTGTTAATTCTAATAGTCTTCCCATAAATCACACCCTGTCAACCAAACCCAACACATCAACTCATAAAAAGGATTCTCTGCATTGTTTTGCATTTAAAAGCTTTTCTTTGTCACCCATCACAAGGTGGCTAGAAAAAGGCTTTCCAATGAGCAAATCGTTGTCAGATCTTGGATTTCCACTCTGCACCACTATCATTTATCCTCAAAGCTTCAATTAAAGACCCTCTAAAACAGACTTGTGGGCTTGGATGCTCCTCATCGCATCCCATGACAACAATAGTTCAGATTTCTCATTAACAGTCAAGTAAAAAAGCAAGACTCCAACAGGATTTTACCTGTTTGATCTTCTGGTAGGCCTCGATGCAGTTAAACCAGGCCAACACTGGACCCTTGTCATCAGTGGAGCCCCTACCATAGAGCTTACCTGCAAAAAAACCCCAAAACAAAACAGTTTTTACTTCAAGACCCACTTTTCCTATCAATTACATCATCTTACAACTGAATCTCAGTCATAGATGCTTAATGTCCTTTTTTTTACTTTATTTATCTTCTGCTGTCAGGGGTGAAATAAGTGACTCTGCTTCCTGAAGCTGCTAGTGTGGCTTTAAAATGTTTAGTCGTACTAAAAAACTGTTGACTTTTTTGCAAATGAATGACCCTTATTCATGGTGAAATGTGGAAGACAGATCTATGACAGCTTGTAAAAAAAAAAAAAAAGATGACAAAAGCAAGAACAGAGCTGAACAGACAGGAGGAAGGGGATGTGGTAGTTTCTGTCAGCTGATGATCACCAGAGGATGCATGACACGACTGTGATTTAGTTACAGTAAAAGTGCAAATCCAATAAAAAGGGAATGAGGAAGAAACTGTCTTACTATGTGATCCGATTACCTGGAGAATTGTAGCTTCTGTTTTATTATTATTAGCGCTAGAAATGATAGAATTAAATTTACTTGCAAAATAAAAGACGTTGAAAAACTGAAGATGCTCCAAAGAGAGAATTATTAGTTTTCATGTGATACATCCACAGATAGAAACATTTCACTTCTACTTTACATACAGTCCTGGTTAAACTTGACCTGTGAAGTTTTCAGATAAGACGTGATTAAGACCATTAATGACGAGTCTGGTATTAAATGTGAAGCAACTGGGATGGACTTTGGAAATCTGCAGCTAAAGTACAAAGCTGATAAAAGCTCAAAGAGCGTAACAACAACTACAGGTGAAGTCAGAGAGGTTCCACAGTCCTGTAATTCAAACTCTCACTGTCACTAAGAGGGAAAAACTGAAAAACAAAGCTGGGAATTCAGATTTTTCACTTGGTGTCACTAGTCAGTTTAGTTTTTCTTTATTGACTTTCACGTTCATCAGAAGTCACCCCCCCATTCAGAAATGTATGATGCAACATTACATTTAATGGGTGAAATGACAAAAACAGGATAAAACAAATGATTGTCTGCTTCAATTAAAGGTGACAGTGATACTTATGATAAAAAAAAAAACAAATAATCCTTGTAATCACGTTTCTTGACATTTATACATTAACTCGCTCATTTCCTCATTGAACAAACTAAACAATACCTTACTGACTCCGGGAAAGTACATTATATGGTATCAGCTACAAACATTACATAATCATTTGTATCAGTAGTTAAAGTTCAAATCGAGGAGAATTTAAATTATTGTGCACATGTATTTAGCTATTAGTTGTTAATTTACTGATGCTAAAGCAATACTTGTACAGTGTTACACTGAAATTAACATAGTTTTCCTTATTCACTAAAAAAGTCAAAATCTTGAATTTTATATTTATCGTGAACATATTTTTCAAGTCATATGGCATGTAGTTTTAGTAATGAATGAGTATTTTTTTTAATGTTTTGCCTTCGTTTCTTGTAGCCAGAAAACAACCGAAAAAAAAAACCAAACCTTAAATCATTCAAAATATTGAAAGAAAACAGGTTACATTTTTTGCCCTCATCACCCAGCTCTGTTTGAAGATAATTTATGCTACAGGACAAATGAAGCAGACAAGTTCCATGCAGTCACATAACAGATTTTCTCTATCATACACATGTATTTTTGTGTTTCTTTGCAGACTTTGGTTGACTGTGACCTCCTGTGCAAACCCTCTATTTAACTGATTGTTACCATTATGGGTTCTATGCAAAAAAGAAGGGACAAGACTGATGACATTTCTCAGCCCAGCTGTGAGAACTGGCAACAAAAAATACCGAGTCATAGGAATTCTGTCATTAAATGTCAAAGCTGAGAGACAAACTGTTCTTTCATCCAGCTTTAGTTTCTGTTTCACTTTGACCTGATTAACATCACATTCATATGAAAACAGCTTCACAGAGATTTTGCACAGAACAAAACTAACAAAACGAAACTGAAACCCTGTGTGTCTACTCTTACCGTCTTTCTCCACCAGTTTGAAAGGCTCGGTGTCCCAGCCATCGTCGACACTGGCCGGCTGGACGTCGAGGTGGCCGTAGATGCACACGGTCTTCTTACCTGGGTCTGATCCCAAACGACCCAGGACGATGGGCGGCAGGGGGATCTCCTCTCCACTGGGGAGCTGCAAGGTCGAAAAATGGGATTAACTATAGGCCGCGACATCTGTGTCATACACAACACAACAAGAACGTGAAGTTTAGAAGCAGAAGTCCTCAGTTGCTCTCACCTTCTGTTTACCGATGTCCACCAATTCTGTTGTCCCCCCCAGTCTCTCAATGTCCTTGGCGGCCATCTCCATCATCTTCTTGATCTCCCCGCGCTTTTCTGGCCAAGCTGACACACTCTGCACAGCCACCCAGTCCTTAAGACGCTGCAAAAACAGTCCAAGAAGGGATTTCAGAAGACTTAAACTGCATCATCATCGTCATCAACAAGGTCAAGGCCAAGTATCCTGAGACCCAGTAAAGTATTTTTGTCCTCTGTGAGGGACAAGAGTTCCACAGCTTTAGGTGTCCGCTGCAAAGGGCATTCCAGAAAAAATATGCATAAAAAAAACTGTTAAATTATGCTGTTTCCAATCTAGACAATTGTTTAATGTTAAAAAAAGCCACATCATTTTACTTTCCTGGATCTCAAGTGGACATAGCACATTTAAAACAATACAAGCTGCCCAAAGTGCTGTACAAACATAGAAAATAAAATGCATAATTATGGCAAAATGGTATAAATAAGAATAAACTAAAGAGATATAAAATAATAGGATAAAACCATCTAAAACACAAGATAGGATAGGACACGCATCCAAAAGAGAATTTTAATCTCAGTGAGTCATTTTTTTCCTTGTTAAATATAAGTTAGAAATATAGCAATAAAATATGAATTACACATCAAGTTGGGCCATTATGATCTTCACATCTCAGAGTAAAGTATGGAAACACTACAGCATATAATAAAAAAGCATTTTAAAGTAAAACCTTCCAAAAAAAACTCACTTGCACTGCATTTATTTTACATTCATTTGGTGCCTAAAATGGATTTGGAGCTGACAGAAACCTTATAACAGAAGAAAAGCCCTATAACAGTGTAAAAAATGCAGAATATCAGGTTTTACAATTTAGCTCAATCTTCATTCTGACTGTAAACTGAAGCCAGATTTAGCAGGTCACAACACATCGCAGTTTCCATAGAATGCAACCACGGATACAATTCAGATGAGACTTCAAGTGTAACAGTGGCAAACATTAACAGATACAACACTGCTCCAGTTTCAACACAATGTGAAGACACACACTGCAGGGTTTAGGGAAATGACGATGAAAATCCCCAAAGAACCAAAGAAGAACCTTACCTCCACGTATTCATCCTGGTGTTCGTCCACATACTTGAACAGAGTGGGGAGGTGAGCCATGTTTACCGAGAGCTAAGGGTTGAACAGAGCGGAGTGAGATTCTATCTCCAGCTGATTCTGACTTATGTACAGACAAAGACCACGCCTCCTGCAAACCTGCTGACGGCTGCTGGATCCGTGGCTTCTGTCAGACTCACAGGAAGTTGACCTGGCATTGTTAGTTTGAAAAAAAAAAAAAAGAGGATTGTTTTATTACTCCATTAAAATAGTGGAACAGACAGCTGATGGTTAAAAGCAGGCTGAAAAGTTTGATATCACCTCTGAATTTTTGTTACTTTTATTATTTCATTTACTCATTATGAATTAAGTTCACTTTATTTTTTTGACTCTAAAATCAGGTCTGGCATTGCTTTATTTTAATGAACCCGTCATTCATTTTTCATTTCTATACCTGCTTGTTTTTTATACGACTGTGCAATTCTACCATTGCTTTATGTGTTTAAAGCACTTTCTAAAAAACATTTTAATAACTGCTTTCCAAAAAAAAAAAAAAAAACATCATTTAAAACATCGATGAAAAAACAGATGGTGAAATCTCACAACAGTTGCCAAATCAGCAGCATTTATTATATCAAACATGTTATGATAGAAGTAAAAGTTTCACTCTGATTATTTGCTGTCTTGGAGTTTCTAATGGACAACTTTAATAATACTGAACTACTTTATTACTATTTAATGCGCTTTCATTTTTTAAAAATTATTGTGCTCCATTTTCTCCAGCTTTATCTTACTCCTATACTAACTAGTTACAACTTTATGTGATTAACTTAGAAAATTAATGAATTAAGTCACTGTATATAAATCAATGCTAATAATCAACATGCTGCTGATATATAGAACATAATGTCCATTCCTGCTGTCAGAGTCATATGTGATCTGCGTACTGTGACTGTTGTGCATCAGTCTATTTATGTATATCCAAGTTTACTGAAGATCTTTTATTTTACTAGAAAAAACATTTAGAAAAGTTTTTATTCAGTCAGCCTGGATTAGGGAAGAGACAAAAGGAAAATTAAGAGACGTTTTCTCTTTTATCCAACTTTTAATAGGATTCGGTATTAATCTAAGTTTTTGCTCTCTTTTCGTTTTAAGCATCGTCTGGGTTATTTCTACTTTAATTCTGCATTTTCCTTTACTGTTGTTTATCTTTTGTGACGGTTCTATCCCAGTTTTCATCTAAGCTTGGCAACTTGTTATACTTATTTCCAAGTGTCCTGCCAAGGCACACTGTTAACTGCTTTTTGCAAAAGTGTGATATAAATGAATTTTACCACTAGATTAAGAAAAAAAAAAATAGACAATATTTGCACTGGTTGAATGGAAGTGTTTGACTTCTCAGCTGAGATTATTAGCAAAGCAACTAAAAGCACACACTAAAAGCAACACTAGATTTTATATTAAATACAATATATAACTTGATAAACTTAAAAATCAAACAAAAAAAAAACCTTAACATTGATTACTTGAGATTATTGCTTTTGTAAATACTATGGCGAATGCATGTAAAAAAAAACAAAACAAGACTAGTGCAGATACTTCTTGCAAATATTACCCACAATGCAACGAGTTATGCACTATTTTTGATGCCTTTATCCTACGTAGTAAGTCAGTAAAATGACAAAATTGCAAGCCTGGTCATCTAGTTTCATGTGAACTTTAGAGTCATGGTTTGTTTCTTAAATCTAATCTCATAATCTCACATAAAAACAGTGGAAATGGAATGAATGTAGACAGTGTAATGGTAATAGAGCCGGAAGTGAAAAGGCTTGAGTTTATTCTATATCAAACTGAATGTATCATCATTAAGAGACAGTTGTATTTGTGCGTCATGAGTGGAAGTGCTGCCTATGAAGCTGGTTCTTTGATGGCGGTGGTAAACAGGAGTATCCGTGTTCGGTTCCATCTGACTCTTCTCACCTGACCAGAGTTTCCTGGTGACGCAAGGCTCTTCAGACCAGACGCACTGAAAAACGGAGCTCAAAGTCTGCGTTCAAGTGTTTTAGTCCACGAGAAAACACAGTGAGGAAGCCTGACACTTCCACGCGTACTGGGCACAGACAGCGGCAGTTGCACGGTGCGTCGTCGCGCAAGGAATTGTGGGTGAGCGGCGGATGCTTGGTCATGCCGGAGGGGAGGAGGGGAGGAGGAGAGGAGGAGAGGGGACGGGGTCCAATATGAGCCAGACAAGAGGGTTTGACATCCAGGGGTCTCCATACATGCCGATTTATTTTTTGTAGTTTCTCTTTACTTTTATATTTTTTTATTTTGTCAGTTGCATCAAAGTTAGGAACAAAAAACCAAAAAAAAAAACAAACCACGATTTTTAAAAATGTAATTTCAATCTTTCATAACATTTTATACGTGCATAGTGAAGACACTGATCATGACTAAAACCCACCAGCATCCAACTAGTCATGTAGGGTTTTTTTTTTTTCTCTAAATATCCCTCCAAGACCCAGGAAAGTAAAGGTCTGTTTTGTTTGTTTTTACATTGTCTTGATTCAAAACAGCATAATGCAACACTTATTTCAGATATATACATTTTTATTTTTTATGGAATGTTCGTTTTGAAAGTAACACTACAGAGGACAAAAATGCATTGCTGGGTCTCGGGTGTGTAGAAGAATAATTTTTTTCCTCATGTACCCAGGAAGAGTAAGAGGGAGAAAAGTGATGACGATCTTAAGGCTCAATTTTAACAGTTTATTAACTTATCACCACAAAAGAATGTTTGCTTCACCAGGTACTAATAAGCATTTGTTTCTTTGCATTATTTTAGATTTGTTTGGCAGAAAAGGATCAAATCAGACTTATTCTTCTGCACACTCTTATTATACAGGTTCCATTTTGTGTCCTTCGCTTCATAATGCTCACTAGGAAACGACAGAATGGAAAGTGTGTGCTATTTAGATTACTTTATACATTATATTAAGGCTTGGACCAGTTGGCCTTGCTTTTATAGGTCAAACCCCTGTGACCTTCTGATCCTAACCTTTAATCTGAGGCATTCACCACATGCATGCTCTTATTTCATTCTACAGAGTATGAGATTAAGACAAACAATAAATAACACAAAGTCACATGTATACCTACCTGATAGGAGTTATTTACACATTTAATCATTTTACAAACAATGAAAAAATGAGTAACTTTTTAGTATTTTCTACATACTGTAAAGCCTCTTTAATGTAATATACTGGATGAAGAGAAACCCCACCCTTGATAAAGATCCAGTCTGTTTGTCCCCATCGATTTCACCAAAAATAAGCCACAGGATCATAATAGTCTAATGATGAAGGATTTGCTCTTTAAATACTGGATAATTTGCACATTTAATAGAAAACCATCAACACCTGATCATGTACAATAAAATGATTTATTTAGGAGTTAGTTTTTCAGTGTGTCTTTAGGTGGAAATACTTGCAACTGTGGTGACTGTGGGGAAAAAAAAAAAAAAGAATGTTTAGACATTAGAACCATTGTGAGAGTAAATCTGCAGAGCTTGGAACCTCACCTTTCCATCAAAGCAACGTTGTTGGCATGTCTTTTCTGAAGACCAGCAAACCTCTGAAGAGCACATGAAGTAGATCTGCAAAAAAATTCAGACATTACATTTTAGCTAAAAGAAGACCTTGGATCAGTGTTTCCGCTACAAATGTCATGCATCACATTGAACCACTCCGCTGATGTGGGCAGTCGAATTAACTAAACCTTTGCTCTACTGAAAGATGATTCATTCTGTCCAACATTCAGACTTCAGCATAAATCAGCGTAGAGGTGGCCAGGGCATTTGTTATACAGTCAAATTCCTTTTACCTAAAGCAGGGGTGTCTGGGTCAGACCAGTAAAATACTTGCATAATAACCTATAAATGACAACTCCACATTTTTCCTCTGTTTTAGTGAAAAAAGTAAAATTACAAGTTTACATTTACAAACTATCCTCTCAAAAAATTTCAATAACTTGAACACATTTGAATATGAAATGTTTTAACAGAAGTGCAATTTTAACAATAATATGCTTGTTACTAAATGTTTTGTGTATTTACCTTCTGTGTTCTGTAAATGTAATGCACATGTGCAAATGACAAGATGAGGCATAAAATTGTACTTAAAGGATACTATGTAGATGTACATAAACATTTTCATAATGTCATTTTACTTTTCTCACTGTTATGTCCCTGGTCCAGCCCAGTTGAGACCATATATGGCCCCTGAAATAAGATTAGTTTGACACCGTTGACCAAGAGATTTAATATTTTTGCACCATCCTGTTCCATCCATTAGCATTAGTTTTGTATTCTTAATTTGTGCACAGTGATATTTGTAAAAAAATAAAACAATTTGTTCACATTATCCAAATTCAGCTTCTGATCTTTAGCAGAATTTGACATCCTTGCATCCTTTACTCACTTCTTCATTTAGGTACTTGTTTGTCTTTGTATCCATAAATTGGAAAGTCTTGACCTTAAACCGCCTGATGTACCGATTGTTGGGAGGGTCATTTACTGGAAGGATGGTGACTTCTGGGTCATGGGGGTTGGTACACCTAAACCGAGAAAAGCTCAAGTTATAGGTGACAGGACAAGGACAGGTTTTATAGTTGACTTCAACATACAAGTATCAGGTTCATACTGAAGATGCTGTTCCTACCCTTCATAAATGAGCACCAAAGCATTGTTTGCAGAGCGAGGGTAAGCGATGCAGTAGTTGACGAGGAGTACTGCATAAGGTTTTGGAGACTGCAAACGTAGCTCTAGATAAACTGGTTTACCAAGGAGGTGTTTCAGAGGCTGATGGTAGGTGGGGTAGTAAGATGAATACGTCTCATCTGTTACAAAGAAAAGGTTTGGATTGCCATCAAGTAATGCTGCAACTAAGGATCATTTTCTGTGTTTATTATATCACATTTATCAGCTGGTCCAAGATCACATCCAAATATTCTGGAGTTACTGTCACATGACAAATGACACTGGAAAATATTCAGATTTAAGAAAATTTGAGAATTTAAATGGTTTGGATCCATGACAGTTCATAAATAGAGCCATTATTAAAATATCAATCACTAAAGAGCAAGTCTCATTGTATACTATATAACAAAGCACAATTACTGTAATGGATAACATGCAATACTTCATATAATGTGCAATGATCTGTTTATATTCGGTCATTTCTCCTCATCTATGTTGATTTATTTATTATTTGCTCTTTGCTCCATTTTTCTGTTTTCAATGTGTGCTTTGTTTATTTTCTCTGGTTTTAAAGGTGTGTGTTTTTAAATGTTCATTCACTATCGATCCTGTGGATTGCAGTTTCGTTCTTCATACCATGTTGAATGACAAAATCTTGAATCTATATCCAAGGGTCTTTTGCATTTTCATTTACATCTTAAAGATGGAGTAAAATGCTCAAACGTGAGACTAGAATAGAAAGCCTTAACCTGAGGAAAGCTTTGATTAACCAGTTAGTAATTGACTATTAACAACTATTTTGCTGATGGAATTTAATAATTATTAAAGGAAGAAAAAGTTCAGAATTCCTATTATAAGCTTAATAGAATTATTTTCTGGTTTCTCTTCATCTATGACAGTTAACTGATCATCTTTGGGTTGCACACCAAATGAGACATGGGCTTATACTTTAACCATTTTCTCAAACCATTAGCAATAAAAATAGTTGCAGCTCTAATCAGGACGTCCAATTACAGGTCTAGAAATATGTACAAATACCCGACCTTTGGCTATCCTCAACACAACTCCATATAGGCCGTTGGCAGAGATCGCCGTTGGCAGATCAATGGGCGATGTCTTCACCATGTAGGAAACGCTGACCAGAGACTGATCTTCACATTTGCTGTAGCGGCATTCAATCAGGAACCTACACAAAGCATGGGTTAACCAAGAGTCACTAGGCTGGAAACGGGCACAGCATCAACCCCTCAAACTGGAAATGAGTTGTACAGTGATAAGATGTACAGCTTCTAACCTTAATGGATCACTTCTTGAAATCACACCGTACTTTAGGTTCAAGGCTTGAACAACTGTTTGCACTTCAGCCAAGTAGATCTCCGTCTCATCAACAGTCTGTTGAAAGATAGATTTATTTCCTGGATTGTAAAGTATGTGATAGTGCACACAGAGATCCACATACTGGAGCCTTCAGTTTCATCATTTACATAAAATGCTTGGTTGTACCTTTGGTTAACAACTATGGTCTCATTTAGATGGGGTGTCTTTTTCAATGAGACTATTACTACCAAGACAGCAGTAATAGTCACGTAATAATTATGGATTAGATTTCTATAGTGCTTTTCAAGGTTTACATTGTTGATCCATTCATTTGCTCTCACATTCTCCCTCTGGTGGTGGTAAACTACATCTGCATCCACAGCTGCCCTGGGGCAGGCTGATGGAAGCGTGGCTACCAACTCACACCAAACGACCCCTCCGACCACCACCGAACATTCCAACACCTGTGTGAGTGGCACTGGAGGAAAGGAGGGTGGGAGGGTCTTACCCAAGGACACAACAGCACATGACTAGGACAGAGCAGGATTCGAACTGCCAACCCCTCTGTTATTGGAGGACCTGCTCTACCTCCTGAGCCACAGCCACCCCATATAAGTAATGAGCATGTTGACAAACACACACTAAAATTTTGAATATAACAGGTGCCATTAAAAAGTTATATTTTCCATAGTTTAAACATTATTGGCTCAAATCCTTTATTACATCACTGGCAAGTTATTGTGTTACTGGATATTCCACATTTAAAATAGCCAAATGTATTACTTTATTGGTGGTTATTACATTATTGATAGTTAGATGATGTGTGATGTGTAAAAAAGGTGTGATATACACCTGCACTGTACCTATGGCAGGAGCATGACAAATAGTTTTTCCCCTCAAAGTTGTATCAGTAGTTTAGTGACCTAATGCATGGTCAAAGTAGTGCATGTAAAAAAATAAAAATACATCCCCACATCACCAACTGATACATTATGCCACATCATTAATTGTAAGTTTATATGAGCACTCAAATGTACCGCTCTGCACTGTAACAAAGACACAATTATAGCACACATATATTTAACTACTCTACTTAAAATGAACGCTGCAAAGTGAGGATGTTTTATGTTAAAAGCCCGTTTCCTCGACTCCTTTTGCCACACCTTCAGAACTGAAGTGTGGATAGTGTGGTGCATATCAGCCTCTACTTACGTAAACACGGACTCCACATTCTGTCATTTTGAACTTGAAAATGGCGACCTTGTCATTAACAATGACTGGTTTACAGTTGGTTCCGGGAATGATCAGTTTCCTGGGGTCAACAGGGATGGACGCAGAGTCATGGTAAATACGGAAGAGAAACTGTTTATCTGAAGTGCACTCTGTGGGGAGAAGAATAGAAATTTAATAGTCATGCCTGTATATTCATTTTACTGCTGCTTCTTTGTGCCTCTCCCTGTCCAGTGAAAACCAAAAATCTTCAGATGTGTTGATTTGGAGGCAATAAGCTAAATGTGTTCCTTTAAGGGTTAAGAGGAGTCCATTTACATGCATACCAATACTCTGATCATAGAGTTCATTTCATTCATTCATTCGTTTTGGGCAGAAGGAAAAAAATTAAACATTTTTGTGTGCAAGGAACTAATGGCAGAGCAAATGCATTAATAAATCGAGGTGATCAAGACAAAATAGCAATTGCCATGTGCACTAGTAATAACAAAATAAACAAAATTCAATATGTACTGCTCAGTTATAAGATTATTCAAGTGATCATGTAAATGCGATAATCTGATCTGCTTTATGAGATGACAGTAATCCGCATATGAGAAATCACATTAACACACTTTGATTTCTCCCCAATACTCCGATGTCTTCCATATGTATAGCCCACAGGTTAATCTGATTTATTTTGTTTTTTTATGTTGGCGCATGTGTAAACACTTAAAGTTGTAGAAAATTGAAGTTATAGTCAAACGTAAGCAGAAGACAATAACAGGAAGTTTAAGTTTCCCATCACTATGTATGCATGTACTCGGAAAGATATCCAATAATGGACTGGAGCATCTAAACTAGGGTTTTCAATTATTCCATTTCTTAAGTGCATGTAAACACGTCACATCTGGTTATTACAATTAGCTGATTACTCCCAGTTACTTGATTTTTATGGTCATGTAAACTGGCTCAATGTTAAACTCTTTTATAAGTGTTTAGTTCACATTAGGACATGAAACCACATGCCATGTAGTTGATGACTAAACATTTTAAGGAAGGATTTTTATTATTAAGCTCAGGCTTTTTTGACTGTATACTTTATACATTTTTGGGACAGTCATTCAGCTTTTTATTTTTTTCTTAAATCATATTCATGGCACTATTTGTGCAACCTATACATCACTTGCCATTAATGCTCTTCCATTAAAAATTCTTGCATTTACTGGAAAATGCATCAAAGCTGAAAACAGGCCTGTTTAAGATTCTGAAAAGTTGACTTAAAATAACACTGTGCAAAAGTCCATTAGGTTTGTATTTTTAGTAATGTTAGAATAACCACAAATATGCATCTCTCAGTCTGTATCAATGTGTGCAACTAGAATATTCAGGAAATAGGTAAATGGCATTAGTGTTAAGAAAAACTTGGGCATTATGAAGGACGCCTGGTGTAACCTGTGACAAAATTATTTAAGAAAAATTCCAGGTAATTCAAGTTATCCGATGTACCAAATCAAAACTGACACCACACCAAATACTTTCACTTGTAGAAAAATATTAATTCCTGATTTGTGTTTTGAGCATATATTTCCTGCATTTTCTTTTTTCTTGTAATAAATACACATAAAAAGATGCATCCTCATGCACACCTGCAGAAACAAAGCTAAAGGAAGCTGAAGAATGTTGTCACAGGAGACAACAAACATGATGCATTACTGTAGCTTAAACTACCAACAGCAAAACCTCAAATTTCTACAGCGGTAAAATTAATCTAAATCATTCTGTATAATAAAATACTGACAACTTCACTGCACAGCTAGTTTTATTTTTCATCCTTTAAGCAGATGATGGGCAGTAAAAAAAATGAAGGATCTGAATATTTTAACCAATGTAGAAATTGCATTGATTTATTTACACCGTCTCCGTCCAAAGCCTTACCATCCACTGGATAAAAACAGGATAATGTCGACGAACAGACGCAGCATCCCCTCCTCCGACATTCTGAAGGTAATATGCCTGAGTTGCCACAGGTCACCCGCTCCGACATGGGAATGTCACAATCTGAAACAAGACCTTATGTCATTTCTGAAAGCAAAGTTCATTCCTCAGACATTGAATTTTCCGTCACCTGCATCCCTTACTTTGTGCTGTTTGCACCACAAAGGGTTCCATTTCAGAGGTTGGTTTAGGGCCCTTTGAGTCGAGCACAGATTTTCCACCTGAGCGAGGGTCTACTCCAGGACCACCCTCCCCGTCGGTAATTTCTTCACATAATACAGTAAGAATTAGCTGCTCGCCCTTCTCTCCAGGATACCAAAACTCCAAGGTGTAGCCGTTGATGTCACATCACTCTGAAACAATTTACATATTTGTTCTCAGCCATGATAATAATAATAATGGATTAGATTTATATAGCGCTTTTCTATGAATGCATACTCAAAGCGCGTACAGTGGATCCATT
>JAPQRP010000003.1:37415329-37446447 GCA_037367295.1 Apogon hyalosoma
CCCAAGCAGAGCATTTACAGTTTATGTAGACCACAGGGAAATGTTTTAAAATGCATAATTCCATTTTTAAAAAAAAAGCAAAATATCACTCCTTTAACACCATTAGAAGTATTAGAAAACAATGGAGCCACTAGCTGGCTGAGGCTGAAAAAATGACATGACTTAAGTTGTGTAATATATGGATGTAAACATGCATTTTAATGTCACTTAAATATAAAATATTTTAACTTTTATCCTGGCAGTTCCATAAATAATGTCTTTGCTTGCAGGTGGACAAAGTTATCATCAACCCATACTTTGGACTCGGAGCTCCAGATTACTCCAAGATTCAGATTCCTAAGAGAGAGAAATGGCAACATGGTCCCAACTGTGTGTCAGAAGACAAGTGAGTCATTACTGTGATCTGCTGACATCTTCTGTTCCTATATTGTTTCCTTTCTTTCTGGTTACTCAGTGGAATATAACTCACCTTATTTAACAAATGCTTTGAAAATTATCATAAATACACGGTTATTTGTTTCTGTAGGGAGCGTCAGTGGGTGGATGACTTCCCCCTCCACCGCAGTGCCTGTGAAGGAGACACGAAGCTGCTCTCTAAGCTCCTGGAAAGCGGTTTCTCAGTCAAACAGCTGGACAGTGACCACTGGGCTCCCATTCACTATGCCTGCTGGTCAGTGCTGTTTGCAGTGTCCAAAATGGTTTCATTCTCTTGGACGTCTTTGACTGGTTTTGTGCTGAAATTCTGCGTTTGTTTGGCTCCTTTCAGGCACGGTAAAGTTGAAGCGACCAAGCTGTTGCTGGAGAAAGGCAACTGTAATCCAAACCTGCTGAACGGGCAGCTGAGCTCCCCTTTGCACTTTGCAGCCAGAGGAGGACATGCGGAAATAGTGCAACTCCTGCTGCAGCACCCAGAGATCGACCGGGTAAGAAGCAGGGTGGAAGTGATGTCTTCCTCTTATGTTTTATTTTTTTCATAACTGCAATGGATGAATAAGAACATAATAGTTTGTCCTGGAGATGAATGAAACCTGAGTTGCCTTTCCATACACTAGACCTTTCAGGGTTCCCACTCGTTCCCTGAAATTATTTTCCAGGACATTTTCAGCCACTACAGAGACAAGTTATCACGTCATACACTAACACATTCCCCTGTTCCCCTCATTCTTTGGAAGTGTTCTTTTCTTGCATTTACCCAGATTGTTTCTATGTTTATTACTTCAGACATTTGATGTGCAGTCTATGGCTATAATTTATCTATGAAAAATAATTAAGACATATGTATCATAGAATAATGCAAACACAGACACAGATTACAGCGGAGCACTTCATTAGCCTGACAAACTGGAGTAACAATGCTCAATTGGGCAATTCCCAATTCAACTTTCTCTTCTCTCTTACTTTCTCTCCTGCACTTCCTCTAAAAATATTTGTGTATTTACAATAAATTACTGAAAAAAATGTTCCTTTGTTTTATCTCAGTTTAGGCACACAAGGTCACAAGGCAGGGGGAGGATAAATAATTTTCCAGGATAACTTGACCGTTTCCAGGATATTTGACCTTTTTTCTCATTTTCCATATGTTTTCCTTGACTGGAAAATTGGTCAATCATTTTCCAAGTTTTCCAGGATGTGTGGGAACCCTGCTTTTTGTCACTTTTTTTATGTATAGACAAGTGAGAAATTTTTGTCAAGTTGAGCTAAAATATGAAGTCAACAGCAAGACCAAATGCATTACAAGAGTGTGGAAAACACATATGACCTATTACTTCATTCAACTTAAATGTCCAGCATGTAAATAAACTGAATACTTAATCCTACAATGTGCACTGTATAGGTACCCAACAAACCATAAATAATGATATTAATTCTCAAACCACCAGCACATAGAGGACCAGCAGAAGAGGTCCCCACTTCAGGTCTGTGAGGAGAACAAGCAGAACGAATGGGAGGAGACTGTGAAGCTTCTGCAGCAAGCCAACAGCAAACCTGTGAGTCGCACCTTAGGCACTGACTACTGCATTTGTTTAAGCCAATTAAACTCAAAATTATGATAGAATATTTTAGGTTTAGAGACAAGATGAAGTGTACACCATTATGTACCATTGCTCCAACTGTGCACTCACTAGAGTTCAACTGATAGTGGATCTTTAATAACTAATGGAATAATACAAAAAATGAACTGTGTAAACAATTTATGAGCGTGTCTGACAATAAGTAATCTTAAATGTGTTGAAATGAACATGTAAGTCAATGTCATAAATACAGAATCTAGGTAGGATCTAAGTAAGAGCCATTTTTAGCTTTTGAACTATTATTTCAATATTATTATCTACTTCACAAACCTGATATAAGCCACTATAGGTCAGAACTTTACCTGATATATGTTCAAATGTGGGCTATTGAATCATAATTCTGTAAGATAATAGTGTGCAAGTGCTGGAGTGTTTTCTAGTCGGGCAGACAAGTACAAAAAAGAGCAAAAAGAAACAACCATTGACACTGGCCTTTGTTTCCACTGAAGACTGCTTTTTCATAGAAGAACTTTAACCACACAAAGTTTGAGATTGGCAGCCATTTAAATCGTTGCATGGCAAACAAATAATGTTCATACCAAATGTGATGCCTGTATGACAAAGTGATTGATTTTTCACTTATCTGTCGCTGTATTCTGAAGGATTGTGATTATTACATGACTAAATTGCAGTAAAATCTGCTGCCCACTAGATGGTAGCTTTCATCTCATGCAAAGTTTTTCAACTCATATTATCATTTCAACTGGCTAAACTACTTTACTGGATTGGTTTGTGATATTACTCTGTGATTTTATGTCCTTACAGTATGAAAAGGTGCGCATATATCGCATGGATGGTTCATATCGCTCTGTGGAGTTAAAGCATGGCAACAACACAACAGTGCAGCAGATCATGGAGGGCATGCGTCTTTCCCAGGAAACCCAGCAGTACTTCACAATCTGGATCTGCTCTGAGAACCTCCGTGAGTTCAGTCTTTAAAAAAATATATCCTGATTTAATCAAAGAGGTTTCCAGGCAAGACATACTGTAGACTTGATTCTATTCTTGTGGCAAATTTACTTGCAAACATTGGTGTTTATGTGTCTGTGGGACTCAGACCTGCAGCTGAAGCCATACCATAAACCCCTCCAGCATCTTCGGATCTGGTCAGAGATTGTGACGGATCTGACAGTGTTGGATCCTCAAAGGGAAACATCTCAGCTCTTCCTCCGCAGGGATGTACGGCTGCCTCTTGAAGTAGAGAAAAAGGTAGATCAGTAAAAGCAGATTTTAGCTTTTAACCCTTATTTTAACCCTTTGCTTAAACTCCATCACGTACTGTTTTGTTCCAGGTGGAGGATCCGCTGGCCATCCTCATCCTGTTTGATGAGGCACGTCACTGCCTCCTAAAGGGCTTCTTTCCTGCTCCGGATAGCAAACTGATCACACTGGCCAGCCTCCTTCTGCAAATTATCTACGGAAACTATGAAAGCAAGAAGCACAAGCAAGGGTTCCTCAAGTAAAAGACAGTCTTCATATTATACTTTAAGGCTCTGTTGTGCAACATCTGTAGAATTTACAGATTTAAAGGTTCAGTGTGCAAGATTTAGAGGGATCTAATTGCAGAAATGGAATATAACATTAATTATTATGTTTTCATTGGTGTATAGTAGCTACAAAAGAAGAGTAGTTGTGCTTTTGTTTACTTCCACAATCTCATACCTCGATTTTATTATAGTAGCTCTGAGAAAACTTTTGCTTCTCCTGTTTTATGTCGAGTGGCACCACTACGAAGGAGGGTGAAATGATAGGGGCACATTTGATTGTGATCTACAAATTCACTAACAAATGCAACTAAATATCACACACTGAAGCTTTAAGCAACATCAGTATTGTGTTAATATCTTGAAATAACAAAGAAATAAGTCTTTAATATCCAGCTTTTGCAGTTTACAAACATTTAAGTTTTTTTTTTTTAAATGTTTTTTTCTACAGTGAGGAAAACCTAAAATCGATTGTGCCGATCTCTAAAGTGAAAAGCAAAGCATATCACTGGACCAACAGGATTCTTCATGAATACAAAGTACTGTACATTTTAATTATAAACTTTCCACTCACTCTTTTCATTTGCTGCTGAGGCTGACTCAAGACTTGTCTCTCTCTCATTCATCCTCAGGCTCTGAGCACCAGTGAAGGGGTGAGCAAAGAGATGCATCACCTACAGCGACTCTTCCTGCAAAACTGCTGGGACATCCCGACGTATGGAGCAGCCTTTTTCACGGGTCAGGTCTACACCAAGGCCAGCGCCAGTAACCACAAAGTCATCCGGGTCTATGTCGGGGTCAACACGAAGGGGCTGCACCTTATGAATATGGAGACCAAGGTTATCATCAGTTTATATGCAATTGGATTCCATATTTCTGTCTTGTGTGATCTGTGAATGTAGATTGTTTTGTTGAATGTAAACAGATCTGTCTCTTCTTCCATTTTCAGTATGATCATTTGTCAAATCTCTGCACCCTCAGGTCCTTCTCATCAGTTTAGAGTACAGCACATTTATGTGGCAGCTCGGACACGCTGATCAGTATTTCCAGATACACAGCGGAGAAAACAAAATGAACTTCATTGTGCACACAAAACAGGTAACTGCTCTGTGAAATTTCCCAAATCCATTCAAGAGGTGTTATTTTATAATGGACTGGACCTAGAGAAGTTAAACTGTTGTCATCATCCTTTCAGGCTGGACTCATTGTGAAACTTCTAATGAAGCTGAGTGGACAGATGACCCCAAATGATAAAGTTACACCAGACAAATATGCTTATGGCTGAAAACAGACAACACGGCTGCCAAACATCACAGCAGTTTTACTGACACATTTCACCGCAATAAAATTTGGACAGAGCAGAGTTGGACTCAATGCAAACGCCTCATTTTGTATATTAGGCTTATTGATATCTTTCACAACTTCACATTGTGTATTCTGATGAGATATACAATATATTTTCATTGCATGTAAATATGTTTATTTAATGTTTTGTTTTAATAAACTGATTGATGTATGGATTAACATGTAACATGCATTATTTTTTTGTTATCAGACTATATGTCACATAGGTCCACAGGTAGGACTCAGAAATTTACTCATGATTATTTTGAGTCATTAAGTTTTCTGTTCTGACATAATAACCTTTGAATTTACTAAGCTATTATGAACACCTACATGGTGACTAAATTAAATATAGGAAAATACCTACTTTCCATTGAAAAATGTAAAATGCAGAGCATAATAATGGTGAAAAATCATTTAGGAAATGATGTTTGATGTAAAGAAAAAAAAATTATAGGTTTAAATATAGGTAATGACTCACTATAGAATATACAGTATGTTGGCACCGAATTCAAAAACACATTTTAATAAAGATTATAACAATGAAACTATTTTTAAGGACTTGCAGTTACCCTGGAAAACTGAAATTTACGCAGATAATAGCTAGTCTTAATCCACATTTAACATTAAAATTAATCTGATTGTACACCATTTATATACTATGTTCAGAGAGAAATTAAAGTTCAGCTTTTGTCTAGATACAATTTTAACTTTCCATCTTAATTCACAAGTAGTTAAAGTTAATTTCGTTGTGTCATGTTAAATTTAGCAGCTAACCCTGTTTTGCTAAGTTTTTTTCATTTTACTTTCTTGCTAGTACACGACGGATATTCCCCATGTTACTCATATGTATTTCAGCTACTTTTCTGGCACAATAGATATACAGTAAATGTCGGTTAATATATAACTACGCTTGATACGTGACTTTTTTTTTTTTTTTTAAAGAAAATGATAATGTGCCTGTAAACTGTGCTTACAATCGATGGCACCGTGTGGAGCCGGTTCAGCGCAGGATGCTAATGACATCATATAGTCAGACATCGGTTCAGGTAGCGCCAGCCAATCAGAACGGCTGTTGTTTGACGGACAAGCGGACTATAGCCAATGAGAAGGCTCGGTTGGTCAGGCGGGGGCTGGACCAGTGTTGACAGGTATAATGTTTGGAAGTAGATATCAACGGATCAAGAGCAAGGTATCACTTCAACCAGACTTTGAAGAAGAAGGATCCAACTGAAGGCGAAATAACGGAGTGGGACAGTCTTATTTTAAACATAAAGTGAGCTACAGGTCTTGACAGTGAAGGCGCAGCCGCATTAGCGAACATGTCAATGCATTTGTATCAAATAAGCAGCAGACTTCTGGGGGACACTGTGGAGAAGATGAACGACAACCTGACCTCTGTGGTTCTGGCAGCTTCTGTCATCACTCTGACTTTGGGATATATTTCTAAAATCCTGCTCAAACAAACCTCTGAGAAGGATTTGGTAAGCATGCTAGTCAAAGATGAACAATTCAAAGCAAAACATAATATTATGAGTTTGCATGCATGATTCACTGCTTGTCATGCCTCTTTCTGCAGAAGTACCCTCCTTATATCCCCTCCAGTGTGCCTTTCCTGGGACATGCAGTTGCATTTGGGAAAAGCCCAATTGAGTTTCTTGAAAATGCATATGATAAAGTAAGGCGACTATTGTTGTTATTATTATTATTATTTACTCATATTACATTTATTTTGGAATTGTATTATTACTGTTGCTGTAATCATTGTTACTTTTGATATTATTGATATTGTTATGGCTACTATTATTATTTATTACTACGAGTATCTCTAATGTATCACAATGTACTTGCTTGTTTTTTTTACTGCTGTTTTTATAGTTATTGTTGTTATTTTTGTTTTCTTACTTCCTTTTTTATCTTCAGATTCTTCTTATATGTGTACATATGCTGTTGTGCTGCTACTGGAACCTTAATTTCCCAGAGGCTCAGCCCATGGGATCAATAAATAATAATAATAAAATTATGATACATTTTATTTGCAATGCACTTCACATCTGTGACAGATTAATCTCAAAGAGCTACAAGACAGGATGCACAAAAGCAAATCAATTAAAACTATTAGACACAATTAAAATAATAAAAAATATGATTAAAAGCAGAAAATTTAAGATAATTTATATGCTCTCTGAACGAGGAAAGTTTTTAAGAGCTTTTTGAAGGAAAGACAAAGAAAATGAAGTTCTAAGTAATCCAACCTAATCTGAAGTATTTGCAGGAAATAAGAACATGATTGTAAGACACAGTAGCAGTTTTATGTTAGAGTTTAAGATGAAATTGTAAAACACATGCAAATATAGTTCAGTTGAATGAAAGTAAAATATTGTGCCCTGTTTTTTCCCCATAGTACGGCCCTGTGTTCAGTTTTACCATGGTGGGGAAGACCTTCACCTACCTGCTGGGCAGTGAAGCAGCCACTCTCCTGTTCAACAGCAAGAACGATGACCTGAACGCCGAGGACGTCTACTCCAAACTGACCACTCCAGTGTTCGGGAAAGGAGTTGCCTACGATGTGCCGAACCCTGTGAGTCCACCTTAACTGTCAAACTGTGTTTAATATATGAAAGAGAAGACTAGAAAATGATTCAGTGAAAACAGGAAGAGACTTCATTTAAACTCACCACTGCACGTTGCAGATCTTTCTGGAGCAAAAGAAGATGCTGAAGACTGGCTTGAACATCGCTCATTTTAGGGAACATGTGAAGATAATCGAGGAAGAGACCATTGAGTATTTTCAGAGATGGGGAGACAGTGGAGTGAAAAGTAAGCCGCACCTTGAAGGAATAAAAAGTTGAATTTATTGGTGAATTTACTCTGAATTTCATATTTTTCTGAAGACTTTTCTTTGGAGTTTGAAAATGTCACTGCTGTTTGGGGTCTTGGTTTCTGCTTTAGATCTGTTCGAGGCTTTGTCTGAGCTGATCATCCTGACGGCCAGTAGCTGCCTCCATGGGAAGGAGATCCGCAGTATGCTCAATGAACGGGTGGCCCAACTCTACGCCGACCTGGACGGAGGATTCAGTCACGCTGCCTGGCTTCTGCCCGGGTGGCTGCCTCTGCCCAGCTTCAGGTAGGATGGTATTAACAGAACATCTGGATGTATCAGTAAACAGAAAATTCAGCTTATTTTACTAAACATATACAGTCGTGGAAAAAAGGTTTCAAACACCCTTAAAATTTTACACAATCTCTCTGTTTCAAAAGGTGTAGCTGTATCAGACACAAATTCAAATTTTTTTTTTTTATTGTTAACAAAAAATAATAAAACTAAATTCTTTACAGTTTCAACATGTCATGCCCTGGATGTGTTTCATTATCTTAATGAAACATCCAGTTTTGACTTCGACTGAACAGAGCATGTGCAGAAGGGAGCATGTGGGTTTGGAGAATGGAGCAATACTTGGCAGAGTTGAATAACTTGAAGAGTGATTGTTAAGTCAGTATATCACAAATGCATAGAGTGTCTAACAAACATTTTCCCACCACTGTATGTTAGAAAATAAACTATAGCGTCAGAAATTTTCAGTATCACAGGAAGTGTTGTTTTGATCCATATTTAAAATTCTTATTCACTGTTTCATTTTAAAAGGAAAAGAGATAAAGCTCACAGAGAGATCAAGAACATCTTCTACAAGGTGATTCAGAAGCGCAGAAAATCTCAAGAGAAAGTGGACGACATCCTGCAGACCCTCATCGATGCCACGTACAAGTAAGACAGATTGACATCCTCACTCAACTATAATATCACAGCAGATGAAGTCCAACAAAAACTGATGGGGAGCTGTTAAATGTGAAATTAGGGCTTCAGCTTTGAGCTCACAGCCTGAAATATTGACACAAATCATAGATCTTTGTGTAATAGAAGATAGTGTACGTTTGAACTTAATCCTTATGGTAAAGTTTGACATTTTAACTGAACTGGATGTTCAAAAGATGACAGTAACATGTATGACTGTAAATATATCAGCCGTTTAAACCTCTATCAGCCTTTAACCACAGAGTTTGTTCCCCTCCAGAGATGGACACCCTCTGAATGATGATGAGATTGCAGGAATGCTGATCGGTCTCCTATTGGCTGGTCAGCACACGTCGTCCACCACCAGCGCCTGGATGGGATTCTTCCTGGCCAGAGATAAAGCTCTGCAGGAGCGCTGCCACGCTGAGCAGAAGGCTGTGTGTGGAGAAGATCTGCCTCCGCTCAACTTCGACCAGGTAAAGTTTAAAGGCTTTTCTGCTAAATTAAAGCTACAGTGCTGGTAGTTTTTTAGCGTCACAGGCAAAAATCCTGTCACTTCTCAGCATACGGTGATTCAAGTGCATCTGCTGTTGACTTTTGTTTTTAGGCTGTTGAACATCTATGGGTTTTAAGCTAATTGCAGGTGTCTTCAGACAGTTAAGGGTTAAATTCCTGACAGATGTAATTACTAGTCACTGATCAGATTGCTCTACTGTATTTCTCTACAAAGAAGCTGGAAAAGGTTGCTTCACTTTTCTATGGCAGCATGAAACAAAGTCAGTTTAATAACGACTAAAGTTTCTATTTAGTCATTGGATTTGGAGAAGAGAGCGACAGAAAGGTGTGTGCTTTCAAATTGTGGTGTTTTTCACCTAATTTTGGAGCTTTAACATGGTGTAATTATCACATAGTACTATGTTATCCGGATAAATGTGCTGGATAAGTACACTGAGCAAAATATGAAGACGCCAATGTCTGCCTGATATGTTCTTCTATCAGTAGCTTTATGTTCAGTAGTTTTTAGTTATAAATGTAAAGGTGCGCCATCTCCTGGTTGTATAAATGTACTGCTATCCAGATCCAGGCCTCTGCAGGGTCATTCAAGATTTGACAAGTTTATTGTCATATCCACAGCAGTACAGGGCAATGAAATTCTTACTTTGTGAGTTCCCTTCACACAACTAATGTAAACAGTTACTCAACTAAAATAAAATAAAGGAAATAAACTGTGCTTTTAAAATAATTTAAACTGAACTAAAACACAATGTAGGAAATAAAACTGTACACGGAGCAAAGAAAAATAAATAGGTAAAATAAAATGATGCAAGTAATTTGTGCAAAGAGTAAGTGTATCAAGGTGTGAAGAAAAAATAAAGATTGGTTGATTGTGCTAGATACAAAATACTGTTACAGTAGTTAATTACTGCCTTAAATTGTATTTAATTACGTCCTTAAACTGCCATCATGTATCAATAAAAACACCAACCTCTGAATCTTCCATCTGAAGAAATGATGGTTGTGGGTTCCTCTTTGCAGCTGAAGGATCTGAGTTTGCTGGAGCGCTGCTTAAAGGAGACCCTACGACTCCGCCCTCCCATCATGACCATGATGAGGATGGCCCGCTCTCCCCAGGTGAAGACACTGACTACATCACGTCTTATCCTCCTCGTCATCTACAGCGTCATGACTCCTGTATGTATTTTTTTGCCGTGTGTTTTTCAGAAAGCAGCAGGGTTCACCATCCCTGCAGGCCATCAGGTCTGCGTCTCCCCGACTGTGAACCACCGCCTCCATGATACCTGGGCAGAGCGGATGGAGTTCAACCCCGACCGCTACCTCAACGACAACCCGGCTGCAGGGGAGAAGTTTGCATACGTACCTTTTGGAGCTGGTGAGTCCCATTAACCCCTTGTCGACTATTCACTTCAGCAGTGGTGGGCAATTCATTTTCCTACGGGGCCACATGAGAAACTTTGGCAGTTATTTAAGGACTGGATCAATACACCTGCAGCTCTGCTCAATAGATAAATGAAACAATACAATGATACAATGAAAATGTGGAGCACAGAATACAAATATTTAATGAATATTCACATTTTAACACATTAAAACATTTTCAAAAATGTGCAAAACCAGCTCCATGTTAACTTTATTTGAAAAACCATAAATGCAGCTTTGTTTGTTTGCATATCTCACTTCCTTTTCTGACTTCAGTGAAGAAATACTTAGAAGTCCATGTGGTGTTAAAACCTCTGCATTCTGAATCAATCTTTCTTTCTTTTTTTGGCATTAGCTGACATCTGCATGGGCTGAAACTGACCAACAAATCAATCAGTGCATAAGCCTTATGCTGAGTACGTAAAGTATGTGCGAAAAAATGTTAATTTAGCAGATCCTACAAAATAAAAGCAGTGCCGTTGTATTGGTTGCATCTATTACCAAGATGTATATTTGCATTGACTTTTAATTTGTCAGTGACCTCATGCGGGCCAGTCAGGGTCAGCTATCGGGCCGCATGTGGCCCATGGGCCTTACTTTGCCCAGGTCTGCACTACAGTATTCCACTGTTTATCTCACTGTCCGATAGGCCGTGAACTATTTAGAAGGTGCTGTGTCCGTCATCATATTCATCTTCATCATCCTCCTGGTCGGATTCATTTCAAATTTTAATATGTAACTTCCTTGAAATAATGTCTACAAAGTTTGTTCACGCTTTTGAGAAATACTGAATTTTTTGAAATATTAAAAATGTGCCTGTACTTATAATGGTCCATATTTTGATGGTTTATAATATGAAAGTGGTTACAGATGTCAGTACAGTTACTATTGAGCACTGATAAAAGTCATATACGGACTTTCATTTAATTAGAGTTCTTCTCCAGTGAAAGTACCACCCACTTCTTTTGGGAGATTAAGACCACAGGACTCTAACATAGTGACACAATCTGACAACCTCGCAAATTCAACCTGTTATTGATTGTTGATAGAACATGACGGTGAGATACAGGGACATTGGTTCTATTTTTTCGTAATGCCATGCTACTTAACTCTCTTTGTGAATGTACATAAGTTGCCCGGTTATCTATGATCCCTGACATTTATGGATCACTTTCAGTGCCCTGTTTCTGTAACAGTGTTGTACATTTCATAACATTGTACTGATTTTTAGATCATTTTTGTTGTGTTTGGATTTTTGACTGGAGGAACTGATCAATAGCAGCATCAGTAAAATAATCTACATACCTGAGACAAACTTTTTTTTAGTTACTACTACACCTGTTTCGCCTAATGTCACTCATTTGCATCATAGCTGTTGTGTGAGTTATATTCAAATCAATAATCGCCACTTAATTTAGCCTGCGATTGAGTGCAACAACACTAATCATTTTTTTTGTCTAATTGTAAATACATTTAAGCAGTAAGGGGTTAACCCTGCAAGATTCTTGTCATTTTTGGCTGAAACACCCAAAAGCCATACTCAAAGTAAACTGACTGCTGTTCTTGAACCGTTTGGAGTACAGGCGTGGTCAGAATCGTCCTTGTGTATCATTTAAACTGGCATGCGTTCTGTTTTATCTCCTGTTCAGGTCGCCATCGCTGCATCGGGGAGAACTTTGCCTACGTCCAGATTAAAACCATCTGGTCCACTATGCTGCGGATGTACGACTTCGACCTGGTGGACGGGTACTTCCCCACCATCAACTACACCACTATGATCCACACCCCTCACCATCCCATCATCAGATACAAGAGGAGGAAACAGTGAAGACCGACACAAAGACACGAGGAACCTCCCAAACGTCCTCTGCGTTTCTGTTGACGTTCGACCTTCCTGGGACTCAGATTTAGACGACTGTGTCTAAATGTCAGTGCTTTTACTTTCTGTGCTCAGATTCTATTGACTTGTGTGAGGTCCAGCTCTTTTTTTTTTTTTTTTGGATTGTTAGGAATGCGTGTTTCCAGAGTTAAATACACAGGCTGTAATGACTCTGAACACTGACGCTCATGTTCACAATGTGAATTCTAAAGAAACACAAATAGATAATCTTTGACTTAATGGAGTGCCTTGATGACTGAACTATGACTGGATCGAACAGCAGGTTTTACTTAGATACTGAGAAAATTATTTTACTCAAGGATTCTTATAGAATTAGAAAGAATTTGTAGGTTTTTTTCAGTCCTTATTAATTCTGGCCTTTTCTCTGCAGAGTTTTGCACCTACTGTAACAAAAAAATCCCACACATTAAAAATAAAGATGATCTCCATCCCATAGGAAAAGCTGAATGTTACACAGTATGTTTAACATCTCACTGTTACTCCTGATGCACAGAAGCATCTGAATCATGGGATGTAATCGCTAGAGACGAGCGTACGCCTCATTCTCTGACCCTCTGGAACATTGTCCCTGCAGATATGTACAATACTTCATCCCTGGACATGTTCTAGTCATAGGTCACAAACTTGCTCAGTGCTGCTTCAGCTTGTTTCTTCGTGTCCTTTCTCTGTTTGTAGTTGTTTGTGCAGTGCTCACTTTGCTCTGTTGCGGTCAGTCTGCTACTTAAAGTGTCCTTGGGTTTCATGAAGGGGACTGTATAGATTCCAGCTGTTATTATTTGTGTTACCTTTTATTATTGTAGAAGTGGGAATCAAGTATCCAGTTGAGAACCTCCTCTAAAATATCCACTGGAATCATAATCCTCTGATTGACCCTCAAAGACTGAAACAGCTATAACTTATAACTTTAAAACCACTAACTCTATCAATACATGTAAATAATTCAGGTAAAATGCAGTTTATCGGCTTTTCAGCAGAAGATATGACCCATTTGGACGCTCGGAGGCTCTGTAGTGAACATGGAAACACGGTCCTCTTCTAAAACACTGACTCATCATTAAACCCTGTGTAGTTTAATGAATAGTTGTAGACACTTGTTTTCGTGTTCAGTTAATGCAGTATTTTGCTGAGAAAAAAATCACTTTTGCTTCAGTTTTCTGTTTTTATGTAATAGCCACTGAATTCAGAGCTTTTTGAACATCTACATGATCAGCGAGTTAAATGCATGATTTTCACTGAAAAATGTTGAGGATAGAATAATAAATAACAAATGATGTAGGAAAGGCTACATCATTAGGTATTTTTTAAATATGACAGTAGATATACTACATATAGATCCTTTAAAGCTCTGTGTGTGTTAAGTTTTAATGTCATTGCACATGATGTTACCGTTACATGGCTTAGATTTTCTTCACCTCAGCTGGATAAAAATTGACATGGGATCTTTCAATAAATAAACTTAAATTGTGGGCTCAAATTATCACATTTTCATTTGTAAATAAAGTGGATTCTGACTTGGATACAAAGAAATGCTCAAAACACACCTGTTTTAAATAGTGTAATCCTCTTTATTTCAGTTTTTGACAAAATACCCAGAAAATTCAAAGCTCCTACGCTTTACAAAAATACGTTCTCTACAAATGTCCTCTGTAGTCTGTCCAGCCTAAACAAAACACAGTGTAGTGTAGAATATCCAGTAGCAGCCTCCTCGATGAGAAACCCAAACATTCTCTACGTGACGCTCCACCCATACAACACAAACATATAAATTAATCACGTTTTAAATTAGCAGTCGACAAATATACATGATTGTAGATCATCCACAACAAAGAGGCAGATTAAATTACAAACGTAGCTGTTTTTCAAGTGCTGGCGACAAAAAAGCCTGGATACAAGATGTCGTACACTAATAAAAAAATGTGTTTTGGTCCACATGGAAAGATACAGTCCACAGCAGAATGATAGAAAACAGCAGAGCGCTCAGCACAAGAAAAGGCAACTGAGTTTTCTTCAAGCCAGTAACTTCTCAGCATCTATCGTCTCAAGCCAAAGTGCAATTGAGCATATGAAGAAGCACCTGAGGAGACACGGAAAAGACGGTCAGGACACCTGGAAACATCAAAACTTATACACTGTTGCCCAAAAATTCTGCTTTTACTCCTATTTCTACACATCAGTAATGACCTCTGACCAGGTATAAGGATTACATACTGAGTCCCAGTTACACTTTATCAAGAATAAATCACAATTATTTCACGAGAAGAGGTAAAAATACAGAAAACAAAAACAGTGTATGTCTGTATGAGAATGTTTTCAATTTTCTGATACAATGTTTTAATATGTTCAAAAACACCCTACATTTTAACAGACGATTTTATCATATTTTCCCCAGTTTTAATGATGTTTTTGGGGAATTTTTTAAATCTTTCCCTTAGTGATGTGCAATAAAAAAAAAAACATCACACTCTTAACATCATTTTTCAACATTTGGGTGACACTGTGTCTACAGGCAGTGTTTGTTCATTTGTTTTAGGTCATACATTTATATTATAGTTTATTTGCAGATTACATACAATAAATATGTTAAAATTTGTAAAAAGTCTGTATCTTCTGTAGGTGAGGTCAAAAACCAAAATTGGCTTATCTTCATAAAAGAGCCAATATTTTAAACCACAGATTTATTAGTTTTCTATTATTTAATGTTTGGGCTCCACATCAACATGAGAGTGAGTGAACATATTCATTTTATGAGAATACAATCCGGACTAATATAACAGGATATTAAAAATTCTGTATAGAGATTTTTAATTTTTTAAGAATTGTAGCAACTTAATGCGCTTTTTAAATTTCACTATTTTTTCTCGGTAAATAAATGATCTTCCATGTTTTTGTCTCACTGTGTCCTCCTTTCGTGTTTGTTCTTTACATTGTGAGACAATAAAGTGAATGTTGAAATACACCATGTTTCTGATAAAGTACATAGTATTTGTTACCTGATGTCACGCTCCCCAGCCTCCTCTGCAAGGCTTCCAGTCTGGAGATGTAGTCTGTGAGCGCTCGGTCGGGGTCGTAGCTCTGTAGGTGTGAACAGGTCAGAGCTCCGTGGTCTCCAGACACATGAAACCTTCAGGAAAAACACAACAGCAAACGAAAATTTCACAGACTGCACTGACAAGCTGAGTTTCGTTTACAATTCATTGCATTTTTCCTGAAAACACTTGAAACACAGGTTTTTATGATCACGCGCTAAGACAAACCAAAACCACGTATCGAGACTGAACCAAACCCAAGACTTTAAGGGGTCAAGACCAAGACCGGAACAGACAAATAACTGCAACCAATTAATTCACGTGTTGCAGATTGATATGGTCTGAAGTGGTGGTTCTCACGCTTATTCTGTCGAGCCCACCTTTGGAGGAAGAAAATATTCCAGGATCCTCCTCAACAATGTAGTAACATCCTTACAGCTGTGGTCCTGAAATTAAATCCAGAACCCTCTTTATCTAAGACCAAGACCTTCAAACTGTGGTCTCAAGGCCTGTAGACCAAGACTAACTTCAAATACCAGAACACCAATCACATGTTGGAAAACATTTATGCACTGGTACAAAACCAGGAGTCACTTCAAAACACGCTGAATCTTCATATGTATATTTAACATATCCTATGAATATAACATTTATTTGTATGATTTTTGTTTTTAATAGAAGACAGGCTACCAACTGAGGTATGATAAATATGTAATATAGAAATAGTTTGCTGTAGATTATGCGTTTCCACCTTGAACAGAAAAACATTTCAGTGGCTTTTTCTTAATATACTATATATAATTAGTTATACATTATTAATGTGTTAAATTTGTCATTTGTGATTGAAACAATAACTCATAATGCAAAGTTTGTAACCTTGTAAGTGAGATACAGGTCTTTATCATTTCTGGATCAGCCTATTTTCAGTGAGTACCTGTGGTGGGTGGAGGACATGGCGGATCTGGGGGATTCACGCCCACTTCGGCCTCTGCTACTAGAGACCCCCCCCACTCCACTTCCTCTGTCTCTGTACATTTCAACGCTGCCTGGGTGAAGATAAGGTGAGTCTCTTGCCTCTGTACCTGAGACACATGAACAAACATTGTCTTAACGTTATCTCTTACACACTCTCTGACATCCTGAGGTCATAACTGTTTGGGTACCTATCGTCTGTCCTCCACCGTTCTTAGTCACAGTTGTTGTGGAGCTCATCCCTGTCGCCTTGTGCCATCTCTTAACAAGGAATCGCATCCTGAAGGAAAACAGAAAGAAATAAGTCTGTAATGATGTTCATTTCAACAATGTTTTAACAGTTAGGGTAGAATTTAGGGGAAGAACCAAAAAAACCCAAAAAACTCAAGGTACGAACCACAATGAAACGCATGTGCATAACAATACAGGAATGAATTTGTGGAACGATTTGAAGGAATTTGAATTTGGAGTCGAATGAACATATAAATATTATCCACTTTTAAAAATGTATAAGGAAATTTGGCTGAAGAGGTATAGAGAGGAAGGAGGCTAAAATGTTTTATGTTGGTTATTTGCATGTTCTGTGTTTTTTGTTATTTTTTTTCTTTCTAAAGTACTTGGCTATGAGGTTAAAAAAAGAGAATTAAAGAAAAAATGGTTTGTTTATTTTTTTTTGCAAATGATAGCAGCAGTAAGTGATGACAGATATTATAGTGAGAGGTTGATTACACAGTTCTGTTTGAAATTACTATTGTAAATAGTAATTTTGCAATATTTTGTTAATGGCCTTTTCATTCATAATGTGGTCAATTTGCTGACATGTAAAAGCAGATTTTCTTTTTCTGTGTCTTTGTTTTATTTTATCAATGAATTAAACAAACAAAGCTAGACTAAGCTAAGCAAAACTAAACCAAGTAAAACGCTGAGCTCCGCTGCTGACCTGGACAGGGCGATGGAGACTCGGACGGCAGATCGGAAGCGCATCAGGCCCCGTCGGCGCTGGCTGAGCGACTCCAGGCTGGAGAGGGACGGTCGACTCCCCATCCTGGACAGGAGCGTCAGCGTGGCCTCCTCACACTCCTGGAAGCCGCCCAGCAGTAACAGCAGATACTTCTTCTGGTAGATCAGTGCTTTGCGGAAACTTTCAGACCTCAGGTACTTCCCGTACATCCTCTGGAGAAAGACACAAGGTGGAAGACCCAGTTAATAAAGGTGTAAGAAAACACTGAACACTTGAGTAGTGTAGGAGTCTGTTTTGTGAAAGTGCATTAATGTTATTTTTAATTAATAACTGCTACGCAAAGACTCACTGCAGACCCTGAATGCAACCATTTGACTGAACGTATTTAACTTTGACTTTACACTCATGATGCTGTGTTCTTAACAACAGTATCTGTATTTTGTAAGACTACTTTGGTGCACAAAAGCAGTTTACGTTAAGCTTTTGGAAAACTCCGTTCAAGATGAGGGTTCTTGGAATCTCTGTTTGTGGGGTGACCCAATATCTGGTTGTGGTTTGGTTATAGTAACTGTTCATGATATTTCTGACTTGTTAAGACCATTTAGTGCATGTTCATTTCTTACTATCCTTCCCACATTCGTGTCAACTTTCCACTGTAAATAAATACACAAAATCCTCCAAAGACTAAAAAGAAACACCATGTGCAGACTATGAGCTCGAGGAATAAGCTCTACCAGATGAACCACCAAGGAGAGAACAAAATTGGAAAAAAAAAACACAACTCCTCTGTGTGTGGAAAAAATGTCAATGTATTGATTTGTGAACATTTGTATACTGTACCTACCAGATTCTCATTAATACACATTGAGATACCTGTTTATCTCCAACATCTCACCCTTCAGGCTACAGTCACTGAACTACTCCAGAGACTGGTTTTACAGATGTCTTGTTTGTTCCATGTGCTACCATCGATGACTAACCTTGAGAGCAGCGTTGTCAGCTTCAGGTCCACTTATTTCCCGCAGGGTTTCAGTCCTGACCTCTGCCCTGAGCCGGGCCACCTGGGTCTGGGCCAGATTCAGGGCTTTTTCCAGACGCATCCTCTCTCGAGCCCAGGCCTCCCGCTCCTGAGAAAGCAGCAGACTTGCGCTGTCAACCTTCGCCGTGCCTCGTCGGCTGGTCGACTGCAGAGGGAAAAGAGGAAATAAGTCCAAATATATCACATCACTGGACAGATGACAACAAAAAAATATTTGATCTGATTTGGCACAAAGCCTAACCTTAATATCGGCTTATACTGGATTTCAAAGGTGTAGGATTATTTTGTTCCATCTGTACTCACACTGCCTGATCCCAGTCCAGCCTGTCGATAGCGTCTGAGCTCGTCTTCTAATCGGAGCGTATGGTTCCTCAGATCATTCTTCTCCTCAGTCAGACGGCTGACAAAACCTGTCAGCTCTGCGTTCTGCCTCAGCAGCCGCTCTGTCAGCGAATTGGACGAACTGGATGAGCCTCCTGCCAGCAGAGACGGACTCTGAGGAAATACAACCAAAAAACACTGCTCAACACATGTTCATCATTCAGAAAAGTAAACACGTTAGATTATCAGAGCTAATTCACCATCAAAATATAGCCACAAATAAAACAATAAGACATAATGTAAGATCAGATTATTTACATACAGCAGTTCTTACAGCTTATTTATTAGGAAACACTAACAATACAAGCAATACAAGGGTTGAAAGCTTAAAATGTACAAGAAATAGAACTGGAGTTGAAATGGAAATAAAGGACTGAAAAACACAGAATAAACACATTACGAATTTATCTTGTATTTGTGTAGGTACTGATTGGGTTTTAAATGTCTTTTTATTGTGCTTTTTTTTTTTTTTTTTAACTTTTTCACACTTCTTTTAACCTTGGCCTTACTCCACAGGTATATTTTTTATCTTTTATCACAGTCATCTTTTATGTCCTGATTAGTGGATATTAGAGAATTTTTATTATATCATGTCTATAGTCAACTTGCGTCATTGTGTTTTGAGAAATGTCAAAAGGATGTGATCATCTGACTGCAGAACAAATCTACCTTCAGATATAAATAAAGTAAGATGAACCCACAAATTCATCCCAACAGATAATTTGATAACAGAACCATCAGTTCTGACCTCAGGGACGGTGGGTAGACCAGGGTGCTGCTGCAGCATAGCGATGACCTCATCAATGTTAGACTGGACCCATGATAACTCTTCAGTGTCGATCTCTGATGTCGACCTGCACAGAAATGGAAATTCAGCCGTGAGAACTAATAAATAACAAACATTCGGATTCATGCTCCGTCCAATATGTGACGCGCTGTGATCATTCATTTCCGATCGTATTATGCCGAGTACCTTCCAGTCGTCTTGTTCGCCATGCTCTGCACCTTGGAGGAAATAAGGTGGAGTTTGCTGAGGATCTTATCGACTGTGCGCCAGGGCCCGTGGTGTAAACCGCCTCCTGCTGCAGTGACCTCCGGGTTCGGGAACGAGCTGGAAGTGGCTGAAGGAACGTTTCCACTCTTCTGCTGGAAAACCCAGTCTTTGGTACGGTCGGCGGTCTCGCTCTGCCACTGCACCTGTTGTCCAGATAATAAAATCATTTTATTTACCATTTGGCTAAACTTTTTATCTCAGATCACATCATGTGGTGTCGTCTTCTTAGGCCTTGTCTGTGAACAGAGGCACCAGAAACAGTGTCTGAGTAAAAGTTTCATCAAGTGAAAATACTGAGTAACGAGCGCTTGTCTTGGGAATTAAAATGCAAAGTAGCTCTGCTCTACCTCCTACTATTACAGGAAACTTTTTTATGTCAATATTATTTACCAGTTATTTTCATTATTGCTCGATAGGAGATTACAGTTATAGTGAACATGTTTTTTCCCCCTTATAAAGTTACATTAATTTGAGAAAGTTTTTCCCACATAAATCTTTATAATCCTACAGAATATTCTAAATTTTTTTATATCCATTTTGGTCCTGTTCTCATTGATTTTTTTTTTTTTTTTTTGTTAACTTCACAAAAAGTTTGGAACATATTACACCCACTTTCCAATCCTGTTGATCTGACAGATTATCATAATAAAAAATGATAATATTTCTTTTAAGCCTGAAAGCAGATTTTTTTCCTGGGTGAAAGTTGAGGAAACCAGACGGTTACTTGTGGTTTAAAACAAACAAAATTAACCCTAAAGACAAAATACAAGTGTTTACTGAAATGGTATTCATCACAATAGAAACTTATACTTTGACATTTATCAGTATCTATGCTGCTACTCACACTGTGGGCGTCAGCCTGCAGACCTCCACTCCCCTCCCTCTCTCCTCGCTGTTCTCCATGTCGGCCCAGTCTCTCCTCCAGTCTGTCCTTCTCCTCTTCTAGGTGCTTACTCCTCTCCACCTCTCTCTCCAGCTGCCTCTGGACCTCCGAAGTTCGCGCCTCCAGGCTCTCCAGCTGGGCCCGAGCCTCCAGCAGAGCCTCCTGGTCCCGCCTCGACCTCTGACTCACTAAAGTCAGCTCCTCCTCTTTTCTGACCACCTCAAGTCTCTGAGCCTCCACCTGACTAAGGAGCTGCACCACCTACAGATGAGAAACAAATCAAGTCAAATGATGAGCCAAGTTACAAATAGTTGTGGAAGAAATTAATTAATTTAAGTATTTTCATGTGATATATCATTCAACATTTATTTTAAGAGCCATATCAAAAGCATTTTGCTAAAATCCAGCATATCTGATGTTGTTCCCAACCAAATAAACCAATAAATAAATCAACTTTAAACACCCACCTGTGCGTGTTTGTCGTCGAGCTCCCCCTGCAGTCTTTCCAACAGTCTTCCGTTGTCCTCCTGCCCACTCTTGTCCTCCTCTGCTCTCTCTTCATTAGAGGGGCCACTGTCTGAGGAGGTGCCTCTTCGTAGCGTCCTCTCCCTCCCCAGGGCAGTGCTCATCTCCTGTGTCTTGGCTCGCTCCGTCTCCAGCTGGACCTGGAGCTCCTGGAGGCGTCGGTGGAGACTCAGGCGCTCCTGCTCAGCCTGCTGGGAGACCTGGGAGGAGGCCTGGCGTTCCTGCTCCAAGGTTGAGGTCAGCTGGGAAACACGGTTCTTCTGCTCCTCCAGAGAGAGCTGCAGGTCCTAGGTTAGATCAAACAGAGAAGCTGGTTAGTTTGAGGACTAAACCAGAGCAAAGATTGAAATTAATAACCCAACATCGACTGGACGGGGGCCATCAGGGTTCAAGTAGTGTGATTATGATTGTTTGTCGAACAGGGCTTCGTAACACAGGCTCCTGATAATACAGAAGATCTTACCTCCAGTTCTTCTCGTTTGCTCTCCTCGTTCCTCCCAGTTCGACACCGCTCCTTCTCCACTGCCCACTGGAGATCTCGACTCTTCTTCCTTTCTTCTGTCAGGTGGTCATTCAGTGCATCCACCTCAGCAGCTTTCTGCGATACCTCTGCCCTGTTGACAAGAACCGGTTCACCAACATGAGGACCAGCAGACTCAGAACCTTCAGGGATCTGTATGAATACTTCTGACTTTGCCTTTATATACCACATAAAAAAACATACCCATGTTTGGTATATTTATTTCAGCATTACTTCACCTTTATGATCTTTAAACTATTTTTTTTTCTTTAACCTACTTTATTACTATATTGGGTCCAAAACTACACAGAAATCTTAAAAAAACACCAAAATCATCAAATCTGAATTTAAAACATATACTATTTATTGCAATAAAATCCACAAACATGCTCAATGAACTGTTTTGGAACTTAGTCAGTGTCATAATAATTTTCTATTGTGAGCATTCTCATTGCATTGGTTAGTTTTGTTTAAATTTTTATCTTTGTGTCAGGGATGGTTTTTACTTAATTTCTCTCAACACTGATTTTGTTTTTATCTTAGACTATGACTTTAAATGTTCTACCTCTAAATTTAGAATTTATTTTTCAAGCTCTGACTGTAAATAATAATTTTCCACCGCAACTAACCATCTACTGTCACATCTCACTTAGGAAGAAAAAGCTCCCATTAAACTTTAAGGAAATATTGATGTTTATAAACTATATGGACAAAAATATCAGAACACGTCATGGCTACAGCTCGTAAGATGTCCTGTTCATGCTGATTAGAGATATAAACATCAATATTTAATAAATAAATAAATCTGCACTTTCGGTGTGATCATAGACCCTGAAGGGTTAAACGACATGGATCACACAGACAATGAAGAACTGTAAAACTTTGCTTTCTACACGCTACTTCTGGGGGATTTTAAAGTGAGTTCCTGTTAATAACCACTTCAGCTTGTCTTAACACAGTATTTTACCGGGTGTATGTGAACAAACATGACTCTAACCTGAGTGCATCCAGCTCTTTGAGGTGTTTGTGCTGGGCCTTCAGTGTGGTCTCCAGCTCCAGTTTGGTCTGGGACAGTTCACCCTTCAGCTCCTCCACTAGCAGCCTGTTGGCCTCCGCTCCTCCGTCAGCTCCTCCTCCTTCCCTCAGTTCTCTGACGCCACGTTCACCACCCGGTGCAACACTAGGGTCACCACCTACACCTGCAACACAGAAAATGAATCAACAATCCACTTAAAGCATCACGTTCTTGCAAAATACAGGCAACACCTTTAACAGCCTTTCACGACCATTACAAATATCAGTCAAAATCTGTTTCATGACTTGCTGGGCTTTGGTGATGATCCCACTATCAATAGAGAACAATATCAGGCAATAGCAGGAGTTGCTAGTAGTGTTTTACAGTAACTTTTTGTTTTTCTGACCAGATGTGTGGCTAATGCTATTAAACCCAAAGTTCTTAATTACATGTTAACAAGGCACAACGGGCTTCAACCAAGTACTTAATCCAATCATTTTTTAGGTTCTGTCAAAATCATATTTAGAGCATTTTAACACACTTTAAAACATAAACTTCAGATGGGTAAAAATGTTACGAACACAAACAGAGTAATACGTTTTTGATCTGCTTCACCTTGATGGAGCCTCTCGATTTGACCTCGGAGCTGATGGATTTCAGAGATGAGGCTGGACCTGTCTGCTGTGTGGAGAACCCCCAGCGCCTCCCTGTGCTGAGCATCCTGGACCAGGATCACAAACACAACATGTGGTTAGAAACCAGCTCAAATACATCACTTGAAAAATATATGAAATCAAGTATCTCATTTCAGTTCAGGGGCCACATAAAGCCCAATATGATCTTAAGTGGGTCAGACCATTGAAAGGATAACATAATAACCTTTAAATAACCTCAACAACAAACTTTTCTTTACGATTTCGAGGGAAAAAAGTAAAAGTGCATAATCAAAATGTTTTCATCTACAAACTGTCCTTTAAAAATGTGAACAACATGAACAACCACAAACAAACTAAAATTTCTTAAGAAAAATAAATGCAATTTAATTTTATTATGCCTTAATTTATCATTTACACATGTGCATTACAACTTACAGATCACAGTGGATTCACAAATGCACAAAATGTTTAGTAACAGGCAGAATATTCGTAAAATTACACTTGCTTTTCTTAAGACATTAAAGTTTGTTCATACTTTTTCAGGTTATTCACATTTTTTTGGTTTCATTTTTTTTTTTTTTTTACACAAAAACAAAGAGAAAAGTTGTCATTACTTATAGGTTCTTATGATAGTATTTTTCTGGTCTGATCCACTTGAAATCTAATTGGTCTGTAAGTGGCCCCAGAATAAATTTTTGCATTTCACAAATTCTTGCCAGATTGGACCCTTTGGGCTGGTTTTGGCCCATGGGCCATTTGTTTGACACCCCTGATCTAACTGCTTGTTCGATAGTGTTTGACTGTTTGTTAGTGCGGACCTGTTCAGCCAGTCTGCGCTCCAGCTGGTTGAGGTGGATGATGGCATCGTTGGTGTCCAATAGGTCCAGCTGGCTGTATAAAGTGTTCTTCAGCACACTTCGTTCACTCAAAAACACCCGCTGCACTGCATCCAGGAGTTCTCCACGCCAGTCCACGCTGCCTGATGTCTGCAGGAAGTCAGAGACAGACAGAGACATGAGCACAAAAACTATCTGATTAACAACATGAATACTATGTTAAGAGGTTTAGACAAGCTGTTGGTTTTTATCTGTGTGGCTTTTCTTTACCTGTGATTCTCTGTGAGTCTGCATCTGGGTGATCAGACCTTTCAGAGACTCCACGGTTGCAAGCAGCGCATCTCTTTCCTTCATCCAGCCTTGGATGTTAAACTGACCACCAGGTTCGCCTTCAGAGAGAGGAAGCTCCGACAGAGAGAGGACCTGCATTCCCTCCTGGTGCACCTCACGGAGCAACGTCTACACAAACAGCACAGAGAGATTACAGTTACCTTACCCGTCTATTTTTACACTGACAAAAACTGAACAGGTAACAGCAGTTTTAATTAGGATCTTTAAAGAAGATTCTACATTACAGCGATTCAAGGTAATACTGATATTCCAAACTCTGACCAGCAGGGGGCGTGTGGTACCAGAACACACTTTGGACCAAAACCACCAACAAATCAACACAATGTATCCACAGACTGTATCACTCACTGAATAAAGTATACAGCTCATTGTTTACACACACCTGTATTATGGTCTCATCAAGTTTTATTCTTCAGACTAAAACTCATAGATGTGTATTTTGACAGTTGGTCAAAATAACGCTGTCTTATAATTTTCATGTGCTGCATCAGCTGATAGTTTACATTATAGCTCTGTTAGCTTAGCTCTGTTTATAGACAAGTGAGTGACAACAAATACATTCAGTTCACATCTGTAGAATAAAGAGCTCTGAAGTTACTGTGTGTCAAAGTTACCAATGTATTGGATTGTAAACACACCAACAATAGATTTTATTTTTGAAAGTAGAAGTACTACATGTACCACTTTGAAGCAACAATAAAAGCTGTCCCTATAACATCTCAGAACAAAACTGCACATGTGCAAAATGAGTACTGTCCTTGTGTCTTCAAAAAACAGTCAGATAGTGGTAAATTTGACTTTAATACCAACAACAGACATTGTCAATTTGTACATATTTATAATGACTTTGTGTAACCAAATCCCATCTGACATCTAGAGTAGTATAACAGATCATATTGTACCTTGATCCGGTCTGGTAGTGGATCATCGGTCTCTCTTCTGGCTCCTTCTGGAGTCGTCCTGAACTCCTGCTGGAGACTCGGGAGGTCGTACCCGGTCCGCTGACTGTAGTCTGAGCTGCTGTCTGCAAGAGCACAAAAACATTTCAATTAAAACATAGAAATGCACAAGAACCACATCACAATTACATGTGCTTGACCAGATAAAAGAGCAGCATTGATGTTTTCCTGCTTTCATATGATGCTGGTGCAGTGAATTAAAAGCTGCTAAATGAGATGTGTCAAAATAATACCTTGAGGTTAAAGGAAACGCTTCTGAACATCAGAAACTCAGTGAGGTTGAAAGAACTGCAGGCTGCTCTTTCAGGTTGTTGTTTTTTACAGTGGTCAAGGTTATTTGTGTTAACTGTTTCCTTAAATTGTCAGTTTACATCATTCTGACTTTTTCTATAATTGCAATATTTGCAGAAACTATAAAAGCCCTCATCATTGCAAGTTTTCAGTGAGGTGCAATACACATTGTATTTATTTATTTCCATGATTTTTTGTTGCAGGTGCTGGCTTTTTACACTTATCACCGTAAATTTACACTAGTTTTGTTTATAATGCACTTGCTACCTTGGACAACTTAAATTTCTAATTTCACTGTAAGTCAGTAGAACTTTACTTTCTGATTGTACCTGATTCACTTCTCATACAATTTAATTGCTGTCATTACTGTTAATGGTTTTACCTGATTCACTTCTCATACAATTTAACTGCCATCATTATTGTTAATGGTTTTATCATTTTACATGAATTGCCATCCCTTTGTTTTAATTACCATTGGCATACAATTATTCTTGTTGTAATTCCTTCAGTTAGTCCTGCGGTTTTATTGTACCTGTTGTTCTCGGCTACAGAGTAAATGAGGTTCCAAAATCAATATAAGCAGTGATTAAACAAAAGGTACTAATTCAAGACAAAAGTACCCAAGTAAATAAAGACAACTGAGTGAAGTTGTATGGTGATTTGAGTACAGTTATGAAATGAATGAAGTTTTCTCCTAAACAGAGGTGTTGTTCATAAGAATAGTGACTGTTGTGTTTTACCGCTGGTGTATCCGTCTTTAAACTGTGACGCGGGACGTTCTTGTCTTGTTGAAGGGACCTGGACAGAATGAAACAAAATTATTCCTCCAATGCATTATGAGTAATAAAGGAGTTCTCATCACCATCTGAGACCTTCAAAATGTTAATAAACTGTCTTATGTATTTTGTCTATCTTGTACATTTTGAAACTATATTGCTGAAACATAATAAAAATCTGGAGAAATGAAACAAATGACATAAAATGTATGTCAATAAGAAATTCTAAAATAAAAGTAGGTAGAATGCTAGGCAGAAGTCAGGCTGACTATGACTCACTATCAGACTCAATATTCAGAATTTCCAATCAAATCACTATACTATAAAATTCTTATGCTCAATTGTGATTTGATTAGTTGTCTAAAAATGTTTTACACTTTAAAATAAAGTTGAAAGTCTTACAAACCAGTTCAAACAGAGGTCTTTCTAGATTTAACAAGTTAAATGTTGATTTAGTGCTCATTGTCTTCATTTTGTTGATGATTTTGTTCATTTTGTGCTTATGTTTTTTTTTTTAATTGAATGCTGCAAAAGGCCACATATGAAGATCAATTCAATCTTTACTCTTATTCAACATTATGTTTTTAGCAGGAGGATGAAATAACGCAAAGTTGTGAAACATGAAAGGCCATTGTTTCTGTGTGTTTTTAACAATGTCAGTTAACACAGACATCTGATGGAGCGAAATAATACTGAAGTCTTTGAAAACTGAAAACTTTTTTTCCCAAATCTGTACAGATTTTGTAGGTTTGTATATTTTCTAGGATTATGTAATCTTCATTTTCTGAAAAAATGTTTATATATATATATTTGCAGTTGTACTTTTACATCTATATTTCAAGTTCTGCTGCTGTTGTGCTCTTGGAGTATCTGCAGCATTAATTCTGATTCTCTTTATATCCAAGTGTATGTCTACCTCTCAGCATTTTTGTAACTTGTTAGGATCTAGTGAGCCTACCTCTACTATCCATGTACAATGGTGGAAAAAAGTTTTTAGACACCCCATGCATTTGTGAAATATTGCTTTAAGAACCACTCTTAAGTCACTGAACTCTGACAAGTATTGTTCCATTCTTTCAGGACATGCTCTTTTCCATCGAGATCAAAACTGGATCTTTCAGCAAAACAATGAAACACATCCAGGGCGTGATATGTTAAAACTGTCGAGAATTTAGTTGTATTTTTTTCTTGTTAACAATAAACAAAAACTCATTTACATTTGTTTGTGTCTGTCTGATGCAGCCACACCTTTTGAAATGTAAAAAAAAAAAAAAAAAAAAATCAGCAAATATTTCATAATCATATTTGGGATTGTGTAAAACTTTAAGGGTGTCTGAAAACTGTTTTCCACCACTACATACACACCTGTATCCTACCGTGTTCTTTTGGGGCCTCACCTCATTAGAGCGCAGCTTGTCGATGATGGTCTTCAGAGCCTTGCATTCCTCCTCCAGAGCCTGTGTGTCTCTGCGAAGATTCTCGCTCTCTGAAATGTGACGTGCCTCCATGTCCAGGATCTCCGCTGCATGGAGCTCCTGCATCTGTACAATCTTGTCCTGGAACTCACCAATCACCTCCTCCACCTCCTCTTTGGTGGTGGACTTGCTAACTGGGCCAAGCTCAGACATTTGTAGAGCGTCGGTCTGTGTGAATGAGTCCATCACGGGCGAGTGTTGGTGTTCAGCGCTGCCGTTTGTTCGAGGGCTGTGAGATTTGTTGGACGAGTGGCTGGAAGAGGAGTTTTTCCTGGAGAGGGATGGTTTATCTTTGGCACTGCTGCCCTTACTCGTCGGCTGTTTGCCTCCTTTCCTTTTGGGCTGGGTGATGGAGGAGGAAGATGACGACGGAGGATGAGGAGAAGGAGCTGGAGATGGTGCTGGAGATGGAGGAGCTGAGTCCGTCGTCTTGGTCAAAGCTGTCCGTACTTCTTGCAGTTCCTGTTTGAGATTAGAAATGGAGAGTTCACGGACGCCGAGTTCATCCAACAGCTTCTCGTTTTGCTGCCTGTAGCTGCTGACTTCTTCTTTGGTGGTTTCCACATTCTTTCTGACCTCCTGGAGCTCCTCTTTGAGTTTAGAAATGGAAACCTCACGAAGCTGAAGGCTTTCCTCTAGTTTCTCATTGCGTTGTCTGTAGCTGTCAAGTTCTTCTTTGGTGATAGTCGCGTCATTTTTCACCTCTTGGAGCTCCTGAAGGATTTCAGTAACGCTGTCTCTGTCCTCCTCAGCTTTAACCTGTGAAACGCATGAAATCAAGCCTCATGTAAGAAGTTAGCACAGTTATCTGAGTCAAACACAAATATTCTGATTTAAATTTCATACTTACTTGGTAAAGTTCACTTTTAAGTTGAGCTATGGTCATTTCCCGCTCCTTTAAACACAAATGGAGATAGATAATCATATATAAAGTGTAAGATGAGTGCATTATCATCTAACTTCAGCAAAAACAAACAACTGACAGATGGAAATAAAATCTAAACATCAACACACAGCTAACAGTTTATATTCACTTCATGATCTGTTAAATACTTCTTTGTCTACTTGATGAAGTGTTTAATCTAAAATATGATGAGAAAAATTATCATCATTTCCCAAAACCAAAAGCATGTCCTCAAATGTCTCATTTGGTTTGGAAACATATTCAGTCTATGGTGATAGAGGAGTAAAGAAACCAGGAAATATTAAAATATAAGAAGCTACAATAAGAAAAGACTGATTAATTTCATAGCTGACAGCAAATTGATTCATTGAATAATCTTTGTACTGCTACTATTGTAGGTATGAAAGTTCAGTCATCATTTAACATTTAACTTAACACTTTTTGATCTACAGTATGGAAAAGAAAATTCCAATCATGGGGTGATGTTTACTTTCCTTACATATTTGCTTTCCAAAAAGGATTTTTACCTATACTTACAACTAAAAAAACATTCAAAGCTTTACTTTTAATAAAGTATTTGTTCAACCAAAGACCCTTTCAGATACCATGACTGAGAAGATTATCATACAGTAGACATCTCATATTACTGCAGCCCTAAATTAAAAGTAGAATAATCTAGAGTAACTGGATGATACATGTGGTATAATTTCCCAGTCTCTGTACCTGCAGCAGCTCTTGTAGCTTCTCCAGACTTTCTCTGCAGCTATTCAGCTCTTCTTTGGTGGCAGCTGCCTCGTTTTGAGCCTCGAACAGTTCCCGCTGAAGTTCAGACATCTTGGCTCCTTCACTGCCACTCGATGACACCTAAAGCAGTAAGACTGAAGTGTTAGACCATATAGATAGATGTGGACTTCAGAAGAACACTTGTGTTTGTGAAATGTAAGTTGTGGAGGATCAAATATTGATTCCTACCTCTTGAAGTCGCTCCTGAAGTCTCTCAACGGCTACTGTTTTTTCCTGGAAAGAAATGTACAACCACGTTTGTCTCACAAGAAAAATCCTATTTCCTCAAACAAACACTGGCCAGTTAAAAGCCTATAATGACCACAAGTGTTGACAATACCAACAAATATATACAGGTTCATTAAAAAAAAAAAGGGTGGATAAATTCCTGGTTCGATACTTTGCATGATAACTAAGCATAATAAGCAACTGTATGATTTTTATTTTTAAAAAAAACAAAAAAAAAAAACAATCATCCTACTTTTAATGTGAAATTGTTTCACATTTCTCATCCACATTATTACTTTTGTGTTTTAATCACAGGACATAGTATGTTTAAGCGCAACTGCACACTTTAAAAATTCACAAATTCAGTTGTTTTCCACATTTTCCAGCAAATGTTTAATTTTGAAACAGTTGGTGTTGTGTTTGTATGACCAGCATAATGGAGTAACTTTAACAAGGCAAAAAGGATCAAAAATAAGCAATTATACTTATGAAACAGAGAGAAATAAAGGCAAATAAAGCCTGTTGCCATGTGCAGCTGGGGTAAATAAAAGCCCTGGTCACTATTTGAGGAGGCATGGAATGAAAACGTGATGTAAAGACAAAGAAGCCGTAACATACTGTGAGCTCCTCCTGAAGTCGGCTGCAGCTCTCTTTGTAGTCGCTGAGCTGCTCTTTGGTGGCTGAAGCCTCATCTCTGACCTCCTGAAGCTCCTGGAGAAGCTCAGCTGCCGCCGGCTGGTCAACAAATGAAGAATCCTGATGAAGATCCAAAATGAACAGAGATTCAACATTTAACAGTCTGATAATTGATCACAATGGCTTTTTTACTGGTTTAATCATTAATCTAGATGCAAACATGCTTCAACACAGCAACTACAGAGATGATGTCAGCAAAGGTTTTATTAACTCAGGAGTCATGGTGTTGATCACACTGGACACAAACAGGTGAAAA
>JAPQRP010000003.1:37450793-37500149 GCA_037367295.1 Apogon hyalosoma
ATATATATGAAGCTTGTCTGCATGCACTCGTGCATTAGTTAATAGGTAATTACACCATTACTAGTTGGTTATTTACATTATTTTGTTATACTAAGACTATATCTGTTAAGAATAAAGTCATACCTTTTGCTAGATTATAAGGCATTCAGACTCTTATAACAGTTAACTGACTGCTAAAGAATGTGAAAAGCCTTACGTTTTGTATAAGTGCAGCTTTACAAACATATTTATTCAGTTTAACTATACTTATCTGCTGCAACCAGATCTAAAGCAAGAACAATTTTAGTTTTATATTGTTACCGTTACAATTACGGTTTTATATTACTTTGTACTGTTTTTCTGCCTTACTGGACAAAGTGCTTGTACTGATGTAGAAATAAAGCCACAGCTTAAATCACCAACCCTACAGTTTTTTTGAAAACCTGCTCTACGTTCTGAGCCACAGCTGCCCACAACATAATACACCTGTTCACTTATACTTATGAGAAACATCTTCAAATAAAGTGCTACTGACTGAATTTTCAGTTGGAAATGCAGGATATTACTGCTCTCAGCCAACAAATTCTGATGTGCTGGTATAAAATCTGACTGTAAACTCTTACCTCCACAGATGGTGCTGTTCTCTGGTGCGTCCTGGTCTTCATCTGGTTGAGCAGATCCATGAGCACCACCAGCCTCCTCTCATACTCCAACACCTCCTCCTCAGAGCTGGAGAGCAACTGCTTCTGGAGCTCCTGGTCTTTCTGCATCCCACTGAGACCCACCTCCAGCTCACGGAGCTTCTGGGTCAGATGGACCACCTTCCCTGTGGGGCCTGGTCTCACTTGACCCAGTCCACTTAGATCCAACTGGGGAATGCCAAAGTCTCCGAAGTCATATGCAAGACCTTCGTGTTTGGGTTGCTGTGTCTGCGGCTGCTGCTGCTGCTGCTGCTGGAAAGCCTCCAGAGTGGCTTGGCTAACAATCGCTGCTGCTACTTTCTCTCTCAGGTTTTCCTCCAGATTACAGACCCGCTGTTGGAGATCATCTGCATGGCGTTGTGTTTGCTCCACGAGGAGGCGACAGTGGTTTAACTCACTGTCTTTTTCATTGACTAAGTCCTCGAGCTCCTGGATGCGGAGATCTAACTCTTCCACTCTGGAGGTGGCACTCTGCTCCAGCGCTTGTACCTGGGCCTGCATGACTACAAGGGCAGCCGTTTTCTCCCTGAGAGTGTCTTCAACTTCACCCTCAGAGTTTTCCAACTTTTCTGTATCAGCTAAAGCTTCTGCGTTCTCCTTCAAACGCAGATATGTCTCCAACAGCTTACTGTGTTCTGCTTTGAGAGTATCCAGCTCTTTGGTGGCCAGGTCCATTTTCTGCTTCATTTCATCAAATTCCTCTTTACTGGGACTCTCAAAGTCACCTTTATCGTCCTCATAGTCTTCTTCAGGTTGCTTTTGCTCAATATTTGCCAGTTCCTGCTGAAGTTTCTCTATGACTGCATTTAGCTGGTCGAGCTCCTCCTCATTGTTCCTCTTCAGGCGGTCTTGTTCGCTCCGCAGACACTCCACCTGGGACTCAAGGTCTTTTATCACCTCATCTCTGTCCCCCATTTCCTAAAGAGTAAGGCAGAGACATTAATTTACCTGACAAAGATTAGATTTGATGTGACCATAGCTGTTTATTTAGTTGAATAAATCTCTGAGTCCCTGCTGTGCAAACAATTTTTTAAGCACAAGTAAATCTGAATTTTTAATTTGTATTTTTACAAATAATTGTTAAAACATAATGGAAACTCAGAGATTTATTTAATCTGCATCTCAAATGAACAAATGATCACCTCACAACAAAAGATGGTGCTGTGAATGTACTTACCAAGACAACACAATCAAAAAACAACCCAACAAAAAACAGATGGCGTCGACAAAAACGAAAGCGAACAGCAAATTAAAGACACACACACCATGATGCACTACCACGGAGCTATGCATATTCGAAATAGACTGAGTGTATTTCGTATACGCATAAAGCGTTACCTTGTTATCAGAGGCAGTTTCCATGTGTTGGAGTTTAGTGATCTGTTCATTAAGAACTGCTATTTCCCTGTCCTTCGCCTCCATCACCTTCAAAAGTCAGAGATTATAATGTAATGCCTATTAATACACATGTCACGCGAAAACTCCACTCAGCCCTGTGGTGAACTTCTGATGAGTCACTCAAAGAAGAAAAGAGTTGGCAGTGGTAATGGGTTTTGAAAAAAAAAAAAAAAAACAATAGTGTAAATATGCAACGTAAAAATGTTAAAGAGGGGCAAATAACTGACATAGTGTTTTTAAAAAAAGATATTTGAAGTTTCATATTGTCATAATTATTAGTATCATATATGTACATCCTGTTTCAGCTGTGGAAACAGTTTTGTGGTTTGGTGATTAATCCTTACTTTCCGCAGTAGCAGGAAAATACAGGCTAATCTGGCAATGTCACACTCCTTATGTTGGTGTTTCGAAACATGCAGTTTATCTTTTACTCTTAAAGGAACAATTTATTAATAGAAATTTCACATCAGCAAAGAACAAGCTTGTTTAAAAATATCAACAAGTGTGCTGTATCTGCAGTTCAGAGTAGACAAAGACTCAGCTCCTCCTGTTTACAGATCATAACATACGTCCATGTGTTGGGACGCCTGCTTACCTGAAGTATACTGTCTCTGTTCTCTAGGTATTGCTGCTGGCTGCTGATCTCCTTCCTCTGGATTTCCAGCTGCATGTGAAGCTGCTGCACCTCCTCACTCTTGTTCTCCAGCTCCTCTCTGAACTGCTCCAGCTGCTCCTCCAGGTTACAGATCTGACAGAAACGATGATGTAATTAGTATATATCCAGACCTTCCAAAATGAAGTGAATTTTCCTTGCACCAATATCTTTTTCTCCTTTACTTTTAAAAAATAAATGTGTTGATACTATCGATAAAAGTAGTTTTAAAAAAGTTCTGGCAGTTTTTCTACCTAATAATTTCAGAAATTCTTAACAGTTTATCAACTTGTACTTAAACTTCACCAAAACTTGAGCATATTGTTGCTTTTCAGAGTTGGATAACTTAAATCCTTTATTTTTTATCCTATACTTAATTCAAAGCACAAATACACAGTATAGAAATACTCCACTGGGGTTAGTAAGTTAGTAAAATTCCTTAAATTATATGCAAAACTTATTAATTAGTGTTTTAAGACTGTATGATGTAGAATATCATAAGAATCTGTGTTTATCACTAATGAATATTTGCAGTTCATCTTTTACTTACAGTCTCTTGTGTACATGTATTGCATCATGTCATAAATATAAGGTTTAACTTGTACGTGTAAACCTTAATTAAATGTACTTGATTAAAAAGTACAGTATTTACATCTGAAATGTAGTGAAATAGAAATTTGAAGCAGCATCAAATGGAAACAATTAAAATTAAATTGCCTCAAATTATCCAAGTACAGTATTTGACTAAATGCACTCACTACATTCCAAACACTGTATTCAAGTACAAAATAACACTATGCAAATGGGTGCATAACAACACAAATCTGATTCTGAGCAGTAAATACAGCTACTATAAAACAAGTATTTTAAGACCTAAAAGCACCAACGGTACCTCCTTCTCCTTCCGTTCCAGAGCCTCTCTCTCTGTTTGTAACTGAGCTTCCAGTGTGGAGTGTCGAGCCTCTGTGATGGACGCATGCTGCTTCTTTTGTTCAACCTGCGACAGACACAAGAAACACACATGAGAAACTATTACTTAGCTCAGCAGTTATTCACAGTCTGCACAGAAAGGCATGAAGGAAAAAAACCCTCTGAGGATTTTTAGGGGTAAACACATGCATCAGATTAAAAAACTGCACTATGTCAGTATTCTGTATCATAACACTGGAACTCAGTTTTTTAATCTGTCATCAGTCTGCAGCAGAAGATGCACAGGATGCATAAAGGAGCATATCCTCAACTGCTCTTTTTGTTTAGCCATCACAGCCTTCAGTGAACACTGGGGGGCAATCTCCACAGTTGCTAACCATAGCTTAGTGTCAACACAAACACAAAGTGCCGGGGCGACTGAAGTAGACCCACCCACACATTGTTCTCACTCTGTGCTCGTCCTCTCCCTCCTCCCAGTCCTCCTCTATCTGTCACCTCATCTCCATTCTCTCACGCACACCCTCTGCCATGCTCCGGAGCTATTGTTCACTCCGATTTCTCTCCCCATCGTCGACTCCAGTGCATCCTGCATCTCCTGGTTTCCCCTCTCCCCCCTCCCCTTCCTAACCTTCTCCAGGGACTCAGCGCTGGCCAGCAGGGCCTGCTCCAGCTCACGGATGCGGCTCTCCAGTTTGTCAATCTCTTCGTCGCGCTCTCCCAACTCACGACGCAGCTGCTCTGAGCTGAGCAGCAGCTCACTGCACCAATCCGCCTTCTCCTTCAGCTGAGAGGTCAGCTGGTCCACCTGCCAGAGAGAAAGAGAGAGAGAGAGAGAAAGAGAGACAGAGAAAGAGAGACAGAGAAATGAGGGGAGTGGGAGAGAGGGGAGAGCGTTTAATGAGATTCGCTCACAAACACCACTCGCTACACCATAGCTGGTTCATGTTCAGCTAGCTGGGAGGTCAGCTGATCCACCTGAGAAAGGAGGGGGCCAGAGGAAAACGAGGTGCAGGGACAGAGGGAAGAGAGAGATTTCATTCAGGGTGACGAACCACAGAGAGATACAAAAACCACGAGGGCATCTGGGAGGAAACCGATCCACCTGTGACAGGGGAAACATCAGATGATAATGGGGAGGAAGGGGGGACGGCGGGTTATGGATGAAACGGGATAGGTCATTTATGTTTGCGCTGTGTCTGAATGGTAAATGGATCTTCTATTATTAAATATAACAGAAAAGATGAAAAGAATAAACTTTCAAAAATGTCCGTAAACATTCATTGTGAAACTGATTTCCATCGACAAATATTCTGAAAACTGAGAAATGATTCAAAACAAGATCCAATTGTGGCAAAGCAAATAAAGCCATCAAAGAAAATACAAAATGATAAATAATAGGAAAATATTAAATATAGAATATATAGAAAAATATTTAATATTTTATGAAAGTTTATAAAATATTGATAACTGATTCTATAAAAGTGTGTAAGACGGACTCTATGTAAGAGCATACCATATTATAAATATATTAATACATACTGCCCTACACATATCTTTTTATTAGATCTTGATCTCAAAGGGTCTTTCCTGGTTAAATAAAGGTTAAATAAAATTAATAACATAGTATTTACATAAAAAAAGGTAAATGTGTAAATTGATAAACTGTGTCTAAAAAGGAGGAATCTGAAACTTGCCAGTGTGAAAAATCATTAATCAAGGGGATTAAGGGGACAAACTACATTTTGTTATTAATAAAATATTACGTACAATTGATTTTCATGGTGAGCATAAACAGTATATAAGTCTCTTAAAAGGGTTTAAGAATTAAATATGCAAATGAGACAAAGACTTAAAAAAAATTCTTGCCGTTTTAATCTGTTTATTTTGATACTGATGCACTGGAGGGAAAGACAAAAAGGTGGGATCAGAACAAGAATAGAAGATGTTTCTAATGACGAGGATCGGTCATGAAAAGTAGATGAGGACCAAACTGTAAAAGAAGAAGGAAGGGGATGAGAGAGGTGGGCTGGTGACGAACAGGTATAGAGGAAGGCAGGGTCACTAAAATGCACTAAACGCTCTCAGGAGGAGACTGTGTTCTACATGTAGCTAAAAGCAATACCTTTAAGGTTACTCCATCCACCTGCAATGGCCACAGGAGAAAAAAAGGCAAAGGCATAGAGGATCAGAGGATGGAAAGATGGAGGGCAAAAGGGGGAAGCAGAGGCAGAGAAAGCACTTAGTGATAAAAGGCAGCAGGATTCGTTCCTGTTTCTGAAAATGATAGAAACAGAAAAAGATTATCTTTGGGATTTTAGTCAGTGAGTCTGAAGCATCATGACATTATCAGACCAGAGTATAAGTGGTTTTAAATGTTACTACAAACATTATACCGGTTAATAAGAGCTGTAATTACAAATGACACTGTTGGTGAAGTATTTTTAACTGCACTGACAGTGATTTCAAGGGGGTGAAATGAAAGCACTCTAGTTACTGAGGCATCTCTTCTCCTAATGGAAGAACTAACTTATCCTGTCAAATGATGCTTCCATTAGAGCTGGTGAAATACACTAAGGGCTCATATCCCAGAGCAGCTTATTCTCCAAAGCTGATTGTGTTTGCCTGCATTATCTAAAGGGGAATTAATTAAATGTAATGTTTAATGCACGATGTGACAATACAGAAAAGATAACACTTTAGCAGCTAATTAGAGTACAGTGTGAAAGGTCTGAGAAACTGATCAGTTTCAGGACATAATTAATGCTTTAGATCTGCTGTAAAAACACAACAACAGAGCTGATCAAAGTCACACTTATCCATGCGTTAACAAGAAGTAGAGGCTTAAAGGTAATTACGCAAAAAAAATTACGCTAGTCAAAGGAGCCAAGCAGTAATACCAGACATAAAGTAAATATCTTAATTAGAATTAATGTAAGAGTGATGTACAAAATGAAAATTTCCTTTCTCCCATATTCTGAAGATATACTTCAAATTTTCTGCGTAATCATTAAAAGTATTGATCTGAAAGTGAATGTAATGAGAGCTGTACAACTCATCTCTATCTGCAAAACAATAAAAACCACTAACGAATCAATGTTATGCATCCACAGACCGTATCACTCACTGAATAAAGTATAAAGCTCATTGTTTACACACATCTATATTATGGTGTCATCAAGTTTTCTTGTTAAAACTCAAACTCAGACACTCAAAATAAAAGTTTCTTATAATCTTCATATGCAGCATCAGCTGATAGTTTACATTATAACTCTGTTAGCTTAGCTCTGTTTTTAGACAGAAAACAGCCACAGTAAAACCACAAATTACCTCTGTTTTCTGTTCGGTTTGTGTCGTCAGGAGCTGCATTAAAGATCTGTTTGGAATCTAACAAACAAGGTCATAACTGTCACAGTTTAGTCTGAACTGTGGATCAACAAACAGCAACTTAGCAAAGATAATAACATCACATAACTTTATACTTTTATAAGCCTCAGAACCAAACTCACTCATGTAGTGAGTATGTAGTGACAAATGCTGCCATTTCAGCATCAAACTCCATTCTTTACATTTAGAGCTGTGTCCAGTGGAGAGAACAACAGTGATTCTAGATTTTATCCTGTAGTCACTTTTTTGACTTTGAAAATTGTTTCTTAAAGGTTTTCATCCTCACTCAGTCTTAGCGATAGTTTTCCTCACCACGGGAGACTGGCAGAGTGACTCACTACTTCCTCTAGTGGTCACAAAAATCCCCCAGCCTGTCACTGGAAAAAAATTCAGTTCATGTTTCTACAATCAAATACAATGCCATCTTTGGTATAATTTCAGAGCCCTTTATTCTCAACACTCAAATGATTATTTTAGGTAATTAGTTAAAATATTAAAGTTTTAAAATCTGCTGTATAGTGACACAGCATTTGTTTGCTGTGGGAAAAACTGGTTCTCTTTCAGCAGCTGCAGCTGAAAATCAAATCAGTCATAATCAAATTACATAATCACCACCTTAGCCATCAATTAATAATCCTAAAATCCATCTCATGCTACCTGGTTGTCTTATTTTGGACAAGTCTTGACATTTAAAATAAAAACTACAACAGTTTACTGATAATTAACCCCATGTAGTCCTTGATAGCATCTGACTAAACACTGCTATTGTGTCTAAGACGACTGTGGAAATAAAACCCACTATTACACAACTAACAACAAACAAAAATCCCATTCTCACTCATTCGTCTCTTTCACTACCACAACTTTAGTATCATTTTCGAGGGGATACATGTAATCCTAGCAGGTCTATTGTTGTGCCGTTTGAGTTTCTGAGTATCATAATCACAACAGCGTTATGTTCACATAATGAGTATCTCTGTTACAGCCTGGTTTTGTGACAGAGAACAGAGCTTTCTCCTGTTACCTCTTGGTTTCTCTGCTCAGAGCCGGTCTGAAGCTTCTGCGGATTCTTCAGCTGTTGCTCCAGTTTCTGGATTTCCTGCTGGAAGAAATCCCTCTCATGCTCGCGATCCACAGCTTGTTCCTGAACGCCAAAACAAAGACAATAGCAAGAAAGGCAACTTATTAGTATGTGAATTGGCAAATAAATAATATACCAAAAAAAAAGCCACATTTTATGATCAAAACATTTGGCTTTATGATGAATCCACTGCTGAAAATAAAGTTCTGGTTAACACACTGGCTTATGGCATGACAGAATATAATAAGGAATTTATCAAATTTTTCTCCATTTTAGGAGTTCCCAAACAAGTATAAAATTCCAAAGCAGCCGATGGCCTTGTTCGATGATTAAATTAGTGGTAAATTCTCCTTGCATGACTCATAACATTATCATAATTTCCCACTGATTACACAGATGAAATCAGTAATATTTACAGGCACAAAATATTCCAGTTTTTGCACTTATTCAGAACAAGTCAACATTCCTGATAAGCTGTTAAAATGTCATATGAAAATGAATATTCCACTAATATTCCTGTTCATATGCAGAAACAGATGCTGATTAAATACAGTGCTTCCAGTGGTGGCAGATGCACCACTGTTTGAACACAATCTCACTCTTTCATTCCTACAAAAAGTGTCTTGAGAACATCAGCTTTTCAATATTTGCTCATAACCAAAAACGTGCTGATGTCCTCTTTCATTATGGACACAATATGGCAGTTTCTCCCTCAGACTGGCAAGTGGACTTTTTACTTGGAGTGTTCATCACAACCAGAGGATCTTTGTCTTTACTCCATCTGACTGAAAACAGGGGCCATGTGTCATAACCTGTGGTAAAACTTGCAAACAAGATGCACATTCTGGGTGTCTGTGTACACATCCAAAGACTCCTAATAAAACCCTATTTGGAAAAAGGCCTAATTGTGAATATCTAAACAGAATATACTGTAAGGTTAAGGCTAAGGTTAAAGGTTAATTGCCTTCATTATCCCTGTAGGAAAATACAGTCTATGCATTTTATACATCCTGATACACCCACAGCATCTAGAATTAGCATTAGCACTTTAAGAGCAGTGAGCTAATACTGATGCACCCAGGAACCAACTCCAGACCTTCATCAGCACCGTGGTCAAGGAAACTAACAGGAGAATCTACCTACAAATATGTTTCTAATGTTTACATGACACCTGTCAAATTTTGAATAAGAGTGTAAATACTAGTATCCAATCTAATCTTACTTGTAAAGGACTTTAAAACAACCACAGTGGACCAAAGTGCTGTACAGAAGAATAAATAAAGAACAAAATAAAAGAATAAAATACAAGAATAGATTAAAAGACATAAAACAACTGTACAAAAAACAGTGCTGTACAGAGGAATAAATAAAACCAAAATAACAGAATAAACTACATGAATAGAATGAATAGTATGAATATACTTGTATTCATTCAGATTCTAAATGCAGCAGTTGCAGAGGGTGGTTAACTTTATATATTATATATTTCAGGTTGGACACTTTTCCACTCATTTTTTAATTTGCATCACACGTTAACAGGACGCACTCATTTCACATTTGGATCTAAAAGGGGTTGACACGACAAACTGGACAGAATCTGCATTTAAATGTCATCTAGACAATTAGATGCCACTTCCTTTGCCAAGCGGTCTGATTCTGATGATGGGAACTAAACTAATTAGATCAAGGGCCAAAAATAATGTACTAGCTGCCAAATAATTCATTCAGCTTTGACGTCAGTGGACTAGACAGAGCAAAAACATGTAATTAGCAATATTTAGCCTTTATTTCAGCCTGAACAGAACTCCTCTTTGTATTTTTCCACAAAAACGCAAGTGTGTAACAGTTAATCTGTACATTTCAACATGTAAATTGAGCTTCTTAACTGTTACCTAAAGCAAACAAAGACATATCAGACATACAAAAAGATCCTATCTTTTGCTCCTATTGCCCCCCTTTTTTTGTTATTTCAATTTGAAAACTTCAATAAAATGAAAGTTATACAAAAAAAAATATAGTGTGTATTTGTAAGTACATACTGTGCGTCTTCTGACACTTACACATGTATGTTGTATAACTTTATACTTCAATACATATATGTTAACACAAGTTTGTCCTAAAAGAATGACATTTTTTGTCTTATTTTTATTATATAAATAACAATATGCTTTATTAAGTGATATACTATGTATTTGAATTTTCTTTTTATGTGTATTGTTTAATTTTACCTTGTTAATTTTACTTCTTTTCATTTAAGTTGAAAACTCAATAGACATCAGTGAAAAAAAGAGATTTTGTAAAAGTAGAAGACAATTATTAGACATACTAGGTAGTTGTTTTGTAACTGACATATCCTCCTGAGACTCAGTAAAGTAAAAGGCTTGTCTTTTTTACAGTAAATAATTGTCTTGATTGGAAACATCATAACACAATAGTTTTTTCAGATACAACTTTTTAATGGAATGTCCTTTGCAGTGGAAAGCTTTTTTTTTTTTTTTGTTCAAGTAAAGCTGAGAAACTCTTGTCCCCTACAAAGGACAAACATTCATTGCTGGGTCTGAAGAGGATATGACTTTTGCATAGAACTGACACACTAACTGTGTTCTTGCATCATATTAGAGTTTGTGTTTTGGCTTCACATGTCACTTACATCGAGGAACCTCCTGTTCTTCTCCAGCTGTTTCTCTAAGGCTTGGATCTGCTGCTGAAGGTCTCCGCTCTCTGTCCTCTGAGCGTGTTCCAGTTCGATCACCCTGTTGACCTGCTCCTCCAGCTCAGCCTCCAGCAGCTTCACCTGCTTCAGGAGGTCAGCGTTCTCCTTCTCCGCCTGACGCTGCACCTCCACCTTCTCTTTCATCAGCTTCTCCGTCTCCTCCAGCAGATCTAGAATGGAATGGTGACGGAAGCAGGTGGAAACAACAGTTTAGATGTTACTGTCTGGAAACTAAAAGGCTGATTTGGGTTAATCAAACATTAAGATTAGATTTTGCTGATACAGGATGTTGAGAAGAGTAGCTGAAGAGTCTGAGGTGTCTGTGTGTTATAATCCTTCTGATGCTTTGTCATAAAAGTACATATTTATCAGCTTTTTCTTTTGAAAGGTTAGCTCAAATTATTTTAAGAGTGACTGTATGAGGTACTCATCCATCTTCAGGAATTTACCTAAAGTAGATTGTGGTCATCACTACCCTAGTTTGACGACTCAGATGTTTTATGCAGACCAGAAACTATGAGGTCAAATGTTCATGGGAGTCTGTAGCTTTGTATAAAGTGATATAACTATTTCAGGGCAAGGTATGGCAGTGAAAACATTCTAAACCTTGTGTGCATTTAAAGAGTCATTGGCTGAAATACGTTTTGTTACTGCCTCCACAGCAGCACATTTCTTCTCCAAACTTTGAGCATCCTGACCACCATCTACAGTAGATAATCACAGAATACACTTGTAAATACCTCATACAGCCACATTTCAAATAATCCAAACTTACCCTTTTAACATCTGAATATTGTCATCATTGTATGTCTTCTACATAGATAACCTCAGACTCTGAACATCTCAGTCAACATCCCTATGTTACACCCATTACCAAACCCAATCCCCCACCATGACGCCTCTTTTCCATCTTCCACCACCAGTGAAAACCCACATTGCCTCACCCAGGATCAAACCCCTCAGGATTAGTACAGAAGTAACAAAGTGAGAGAGTGCAACAACAGCTCAGACACATGGACAGTTCAGACATTGCAGTATCCATGCCCAATAAGCACTTACAGGCAGGGGAGAGGACATTCCTGGACTGCCAATCATCTCATAGAAAAATCATGCTGCAAGCACAGCATTTACATCTTTATCTGTACATAACTACTTAAAATGATGCATCAATTTACTTTGTAGATGATTGACAATAAGGAAAATATTTCCTATATGTGGATGCCTGAGGATTACTTTCATTTCCTCATGCTAAAATGGATGCTAACATTGACTTCAAGACATTAAAAAGACAAAGCAGGACAAAAATCAATCCAAATGAAAAGCTGAAGCAAAGGTTAGTGATTGAACTGAGTGAGTTTGTGAGCTCATAGCAAGCAAGCTCCAAGGCAAGTTTTTGTTGGTGAGTTGCTGAATTAGGGTTAGAGAAATAATACTGTCACTCAGCTAGACAGTTAAAGGACATAGACATGACTGAGCCATGCTGAAAGTGGACACACCTGCTTCAGGTGCTGCAACCATTGCAGCTTCAACTAGGCCTACAGGAGAATAAGAAAGCACAGGAATTTAACATGCTGTGTTTTTTTTTTCATGAACAGGAAAAGAAAAGGTGACGATAGGATAACAGTGCTTTTCTGTCTGTCTCACAGCATTAGGATGAAGCTGTGAAGGGAATGAGGAAGGAAATGCTGTGAAAAAAAGTCTTTGAGACACCCCATACGGTTTATCCTAAGACCTATAATACTCACCATTTAATCAGGAATGTACTCACAGGATACCTTTTTCATAATAAAGAGGTTACAGTGCAAAAAATTGCAGATTTAGATATGAAATTTCCTGAAGACTTAGAAAACAACTGTAAATTATTGATTACTGATCAGATTCTTGGCAAGTGGCTAGTGTCCTAGAAATATGGATACTCGTTCCAACTGTAAAACTGCAACAAAAACAGACTTAAATAATTATTGAACTGTTGTTTTGTTTTTGTTTTTTTTTTTTTAACCCTGACAGTATTTCCAAACTGCAAATGATAATTAAAACAATGTTTTCCTTAGGTACAAAAAGTTAAACATAAAAGCAAGCTAAAGTCTCTTCCCAGAAGCAGGTGCATATCAAAAATTGTTTTCTGTCAATAATTAACAATAAACTACTAAACTACTGTATGACTTGCAGCTGACTGTGACTTGCAGGTTAATATTTCACACCTATAAAGACATTAATATCCCCATAGTTCACATAACACATATCCTGAATTAAATGAATATGTGTATTTTCTTTTCATTTTTCAGTAGTAAAAAAAAAAAAAAGGTAAATATGAGTTTTTCCAGTTCTTATACATGAGAAAAGGAAACTCTCACAAATGTTAAATTAGACGTTTCTGCTTCTATGCTTTTAGTCTGAGTAAGCCTTAACAAGTCATTCAAAATACGTTTCAGGCTCTTAATTAGCAGTAAGAGTAGGTTATTTCCATCTTTGTCAAGGGGGACTCATGGCATACGTACGGAGCTCACGAGGCCCGGCGTGCTCCCTCATGGCGTCCTGTTGCCGTGACAACAGCTCTCGCTCCTCCTGCATCTGAAGTCGCTCCTGCTCCAACTCGCTCAGCCGGCTACTTGTAACCTGTACCACAGAATAACATTTAATGAACTGTTAATGTTTAAATGTCTTCTGATGAGTTTTCCAACAGAGATTAAACTGAAATGAGCTGATGTTCTTACAGTTTTGGTTTTACACGATACCAGAGGAAAACCCTTTTAAAGTATACGGTCACTGTCTTTAAACAGGCTTCATTTGTTGTAATCTCTCCTTACAGCAAATAATCGTTCGCACAGATCATAAATCCTTCATAATCCTTTCATAACGTACTCTGAGTAGACATGATGAGACAAAATTCCTCTTCCTGTTTATATCAATGTATGATGAGGTTTTGTCACGACCACTAGTGACAAAATAAGATAATAAAATAGAAAGAGGGAATGTAGCAGTAAGAAGATAAAGACACCCTCTTGATGGCTGGAGTCATTTCTGAACATATGGCAACTAGTTTTGCCTACATTTCATACAGGGATCTTTGATTACAGCAAGGAAAACCAGTTCCAGTGTTCATTGCTGTAAGGCAGACACGAAAAACGAAGCCCATCCTTAAAGACTGCTGTGGTAGACTAAAAATAAAAAATAAAACCAGCTACTGTTTTACCTATATATTGGTGAAAACCTACTGATTATTTCCTGGTAGAGCTGTGACCTGAGGACAGATGGCCTGCGTAAGGCGATAGGTGAACGATGGCCATTAGGTCATTATATCTGAATGTATTGGAAAACATGATGACTCTGCTACTGACATATGCCTTAGAGTGACTTCTATTAACCTTTTGGGTGATGCAATGAATGTATGGTATAAAAAGTAAGCCATCTATAAAAGAGTGAAGTACTGTGTGTTGTATCTCTTACAGTGGAAAGGAGTTCCTGGTTCCTGCGCCCAGGACAAAGAATACATCCATTAAGAAAACAGAGACTAGTGAGTCATTTTCAACACCTGTTTATCTTTGAGATGGAGACATTTACATTTTTCATCTCAGCTGTCAGTAGCCACCTGCTAGCCAACAATACCACACAAACAGAGGCGCTTTGGAGCAAAACTGCAAAGGTTTAGTCACTTTTAGTTTTCATCCTGGATACTAGTAAAGATTAAGATCACTACCTGACCAAACTGTGCAACGGCTGATACGGAGTTAAAGGTCTATAGGCCATGAACCGCTTTAAAAGTAATCAATACAATCTTAAAATCAATTCTAAAACAAACAGGGAACCAGGTGTAATATGTTCATATTCCTTTTTCAGGTTAAACGTCACACAGCTGAGTTCTGTACTATCAGCATTGTACACCAACACCTGCCCAGTTCCAGATGTACCTAATAAAGTGGCCAGCGAGTGCATGCTGCTGTATATAATCTGCCTCAAGGTTCAACGTGTTGTGTGTTCATAGGCGTTCTTCTTCAGGCCTTGGTTGAAACCAGTGGTCATTTGAGTTACTGCTGCCTTTCTATCAGCTCGAACCAGTCAAGCCATTCTCCTCTGACCTTTGGCATCAACAAAGCATTTCGCTTACAGAACTACTGCTCACTGGATGTTTTCTCTTTTTCAGACTATTCTCTGTAAAATCCAGAGATGGTTGTGTGTGGAAATCCCTGTAGATCAGGTATGTCTGAAATACTCAACAACTATGCCACATTCAAAGTCACTGAAATCACATTTCTTCCACTTTCTGATGCTCAGCAGATCCTTTTGACCATGTCTACATGCTTACATGCAGAGGGACTGCCATGTAATGGGCCTTTTAGATATTTAATGTGTTGTTGAACAGGTATTCCTAAAAAAGGGTTTGGGTGATAAAATGTTAACTTTTGCAATATAGTTTCTATACTTTTGTTTGGATGTCATCGGCTATATTCACAATAATCAATAATTATGCATATGAAGGTGTTGAAAGAAGATAATTTTATCAGTATAATAGTTTTGAATGTCCTACCTGAACATTAATGAAATATTATGACCATAAACAATAGTTTAATATCAAAAATAAATTTCTTAAAATTTGACTCAGACCTAAAGATTAGTGCCTTAACTTGAAAGAAGTAATGAGTTTAATTATGATAATTATGGATATGAACCAATGTGAACACTTGTAGCATTTTTGTACATTTTTTGCTTTCTCATTTTAATGTGTTAGTGTGCTCTCCTTTGGTTTGTTCTATTTTTATGGGTTTTATGTGCTGTAACTCCGAAGTTATATTGCTGTGTACGTTGTCCATTTGGTGAATAAAACTGTTCCTTTTTTTTGCATATTACTTGTCCTCACCTGCAGCTCCTGCTCGAGGTTCAGCTGAAGCTCTTCCTTATGGCGCAGTTGATCCTCCAGTGCAGCTCGTTCACCTGTGTATCCATCAATCAAACCTGAAGGTGGAAAAGTGATAAAAACATAATCAGTAAAGGCTGAGCATATAAAACCTCCTACTCACATCTGCAACTTGAAACTTCCTTTAGGGTCTGTTAATTTCCATTTTCCTCCCACTCTTGCAATCGCTCAACTGAGGAATTTTAAGTGATTATTCTGAGCCTTGTTGTCTTGCTTCAGTAACACACACATACGCACACACACACACACACACACACACACACACACACACACAGGAGCCATGCAGATGAATGAGCACTTAACAGCGGGATACGAAATCCAAGGTTACCAATAAGACAACAAACAAAAACATACATACACAACACATCCAGGCAAACAAACGTGCATACAAATGCAAGTGAGAATGTCTGACCCATTTTGCTCGACATGAAGTATAAGACCGAGCCGTAAACACAATGAAATGCTCTATGATTACTGCTCTGTCACAGGTCAGCAAGCATTAACCAGCAGGAAGGCATTCATTTCACAGACACAGGAGAGGAGGTACTGTACGCACAATCTAAATTTAGTCATTTAGTGACTGGTGCAAATAAGCCCGTCGCAAGATTAAATTAGTATATTTCTGATAGCTGATATGCGTTTGAACTTAGAGACAGTAGGTAAATGTCACAAGATATTTTATTTCAGACATATGACCAGGAACTGAAGCGGTGTGTAAACTTTGCCTAAGGAGGGATCTCTCTGTGATACACAATTAACGGATGTGCAAGATGACTGAGAAAAAAAAAAAAAAAACACTTTGCCTATAAAACACACAAAGATCTGTTGGGAATCTACAACCACACTGCTTGCACCAGTGGTGGAAATAAGTATTAGATCAGCTATTAAAATATTTTCCAAATATGGTTAAAACTGTCCTAGAGCATTTTATCATCAATCTAAATCTTTAAAATCATCAATTTCCCAGATGATCCTGGGGAATATAAACAGATTTGTCCATTATCAAAAGAACTACTGTATTTTTCCTGCTACATAACTACAACCGTCTTGTCATTCAATTAAATAGATGTCCTACAGTTGTATAATATTTGCCTCTGAAATGTAGGGCTGCAGCTAACAATTTTTTTCAGTGTCAATTAATCGGCCAGTTATATTCTCAATTATATTCTAGGTCCATAAAATGTCAGAAAATGATGAAAAATGCTGATCACATGCCTTGTTTGTTCCAGAACCTCAATAAATACAGAAAAGCCAGAAAAAACTCACGTTTAACAGCTGGAACGCTAGATATATTATCTTTAAATAATTATTTGATTATTGATTATCAGAACAGTTGCAGACTAATTTAGCATTTGACAACTAACTGATTAATCATTGCACCTCTACTGAAATTATGCAGTTAACATATGAAGTAGTAAAAAAAACTCTGATGTCTCAAATGTGTAGTTACAACCACAGAAGTACATCAGTTGAGTAAATGTCCTGAACTGCATTTGACAATTTAATGCCTAAAGCAAATTATTAACCACCCTTCTTATCCTCTTTTCTCACACTTTAAACATAATAACAGTAACAATCTGGAGAAGTTTAAAGCCTTTCACTGACATCTAATACTTTTGATGAAGAGGATCTTTTTTCCAGCTTGAGCTTGTCTTTTGGTTTAATTCAAAACCAGTTTGAAAAGGCCGCACCCTGAGGTTTCACCGTCCTGGATCATCCAAACAATAGGAGGCGAATTATTTCTTGTTCAGTTCAGCAACGTCTGAACAAGATGTTCAGGAGACAAATTTCATTCCCTCACACTTAATAAAGAGGCATGCCACATGACCAGAAAACACAGCTACAGTTACATTTATTCCTTTGTAATGACCGTGTTTCTTGTTCCTCAAAGCATGCTACTAGGGTTATATCATAAAACAATGAAGCCTTAAAGTCAGTAAATATTTGCTATAATGAAAACAAACATTGCAACAGGATGCTACTCAAGGAAGGGACAATAAAAATTAGAAAATGCTATAAACTCACCAGTGTTTTGTTTGTCCAAACAACAAGAAAGAAAAAAAAAAGACTGTATACTTATACTGTTCACTTTCCCAAATGTGCAACTGTGTTTCTGGTGTGTTTGAGGGGGGATGTGGCTGACCTGGACCAGCTGTCCCTGACATGGATGGGACATAAGATCTGTTGCAGCTCTTAAAATGTTCTCAACGGGTACAATTTCTAGCTGCCTTTCCCCCACTTCCTGCTTTGGGTGTGATGGAGTTTTGTAATGTATTGATTATATACATTTTTAACATTTATTTAATCTTGGAATATTGAGATGATGTCCACAGTTGCAAGATAACAAAGAAAAACAGAGATGATTTTTTTTTTAAATGTTGACTGTGGAAACAAACAAATTAACAAGTAGAATTAGAAAGTAAATGTTTTCGCACATGCAGGCCAAGGACACATTTCTGACACCTGAACACAAAGTAGACAAATAAGTGTTTCTATTTCTATGAATCCTCTACACTAAGCTCTCCAACAAACAAAACAATTGCATTTTGTATTTATTCAAGATACAGCAACTTCTCAAGTATTCACAAATCATGATCGTAACCTCACAAAATATTCTTTACTGAGCAAATTTATCCAGAGCCCAGACTTCTTCCTCTCACAGCTCATGCAAGTGTAAAGACATTTACTAAAAAAGGTAGTTGTAACTTTCAGCTAACATCATCTCACATGCCAATACGACAGACATAAACACAAGTTGCCATTTGTTTTCTCACCACAGATGGTCTCACACAGTTTTACTCTCCCTTTTAAACAGCTGATCCCATCACTCGTTGTAGCACCCCCTCCCCCAAACCCATACACACTTGTACTTTCACTACGTCTTTTCATGCTCTGTAATGCATTGCTGTTTTCTGGTTTTATTACCATAAACACATAATCAAAGATCACCAAATTGGGGGAGTGTGCAATTCTGCTTTGGGAAAATGAACTTTATGGTATTCTTACAGAGCTGCATAACCTTCCATCTCTGATAAAAACTATCTTGAGACACTAATTACTCTAAATTCTGGAAATTTTGTGTGTTAAATAGAGACATTGTGCAGAGGAAACTGACCCTCAGCCCGGTGAAGCTCCAGAGCCAGCTGTTCCCGAGCCCGGGCTTCCTCTGACAGACGCTCCTGCAGCTCCTCCTGCTTCTGCAGCAGCTCGTTCATCTCCTGGTTGTGACGGAAGGATTCCCGCATCAGCTCAGTCTGTGTCAGCCGGGCATGTTCAAGCTGCAGGGAAACAGATGCACATAGAGGATGTAATGATTAGTGTTTGCTTTCAATTACCTCCCAGGTTAATGTCAGTCTCACTGGTGATTTGTAATTTAATCCCCCACATCTATGTTTCATGTGGGATAAGCAAAGCATGTTTTGTTTTGTTTTTACTGAAATTATTCCTTGGTTCACCACTTGGAGTTAAACACTGAAAAATATAAAAATGTTCCTCTCTGTAGCTGTTGTCACATCATCCATTAATCTACTCATAAGTGGCTCTTCTGAAAGATTTAAGTTTGCTCTTTCAGTGAACATCCTTTCTATTATGCAACACACACCCCCTGGATTTCTAGCTAAAACACTTTTAAAACTTTGATTTATCCTCGCAGCACAGCCTTCATAGTCCTCAACAAAGGAAATAGGCTCAATAAATGTGGATCCCCACAAGACTGATATTATCATGGAATGTCTGTGTTCACTGAAATGGGGTAGATCATTTTTACTTAAGAAATTACAGACATAGCTGATTTGTACAGGATTAAGACCACAGATGACCTTTTCAATTATTACCATTTACCAGAGGTCCACAGATAATGTCCCTGTGTGAATAGGGCTTAAGAAGCAAACACTTTACTTTTTATTCCACTACATTTGTTACTTTTAGATGCAGTTTTCATCCCTTTCCTGCCTAGTGAAAACCATCTCCATATGTGTTTATTTCATAAGTCCTTTGTGAGTTGAGAAAATTCTTCTCTTTCTAAAGCTAAATAAACTCTTGGATTCATTGCACAAATGCCTCATCACAAAAGCTGAAAGCAGCTTAGGTCATTAAAAGTTGCCTTTTAACAATACATGGTTCTTGCAGGACAGAGACAATGCAGACATGACAATATTATAGATGTACTGATGTCAATTAAACCATCAACAGTAAATAAATAAACTCAAATGGGATTAAGATTAAACACCTACAGCAGCAGAACAATCCCAAAAACATCAGATTTGGTAGTAAAACAATGACAGGGACCATTTTACTGCACAACTACATTTAGACTCTTACACATTTTACTTTTTAAGGTTTTTAAAGCACAACATGCACTTTAATTGGAGATCTGTCGCAGTGTGGTTCGAGTGAGGGATCTGAGTACTGCCTCCAGCACGGACTTTAAAATTCTACATTTATATTACTAATGGTCTGGCAAAACTGTGCTTCCATTTTTAACATACAGTCACTCCAATACAAAGTTCAATGTACTGTTAAGGCATAAAAACAGTATGTCATCTTTGATTAACAAAATAAGTTGATGGATCCAGATAACACCTTATGGTTAGCTGACCAGTGCTCATTTAATTGTGGAAGAAGTATAAAATCATCATAATGCAATAAACTTTTAGCGTAATAACGTTCCATCCAGTTACTTTCCATAAATTTCCCTATCTCTCTGAGCAAAGGTGTCTTTGTAACAGTTCGGGAACCAGGAAGTGATAACGTGACCCTGCCATAGAGGAATTATATAATCTTTCACCTAGTGTTAGAGCCACCGGGCACTTATGTGGAATGACAAAATTGCATCATATTTGCATGTGCAGACATGAAGTGCTGTACATTATAGAGGCTGTGAAATTATTTATCACCCTTCAAGTACAAGTACATTCACCATGTATAATTGAAAAACCACAGAGGTGGGGGTTAGCAGACTTACTGTATATGGAGGGGTGGGCAGGGAGATTTTGGAGATGACTTTAAGGAGGTGGCCATTAGTCCTGTGGTTGACATGAGAGATTTGTGTCTGCACCACCACCGCGTTTTTCTCAGTCAGAGTGCTACAGATTGGAAAAGGTCGGGGAAGGGGTACCCGGGATTCCACCTCGTACACATCCTGGTCCTCCCCCTCTACCCACGTGGTGCTATGCATGCTGGAGTTCCAGTAAGAGCGGTAGGAATCCATGATCAAGGACGGACGCAGCCAAAAGGTGTAGCTGCTTTCCTAAAGGCATCAAAAGGCGTTTTCGACCGCCATAATCCAACAGGCTGAGCTGTGCAACCTCAAATGAGAATAAAGTCCAGGGGGAATGGGAGTAGTTATGGATAGCTCCAAGCAACTGTCACTAAGCATTCACCACACACAAGAGACAAAGTAAACAAGGTTTGGAGACATTCACGTCATCTCAATCACATGCCTGCCCTGTTGAGGTAGATCAAGTTCCAGGTAAATAAATATTAGGAGAGGAAAAGGTATGACATTCTGTGGCAGAAAAGGAGAGAAGTCCTGTCAATGAGTGTCATCCTCAGCAGCAGGTGGAAGTCATCACTGGTCCGGCAGCTTAAAGAGCATTCCCAAACAAGACCGTAGCAGGTATGTAAACAGAAAGTCCCTCATGTCTCCTCTATGCTGAACTCCAGCCTTTTTCCTGTGTTCTCTCTGACCTTGTTTCTTCAAAGTAGAACCATATCATGCCTCTCGGTAAAGCTCACACCCCCGCTTCTGCTCCGGCTTGCTTCTCTCTCTCTCTCTCTCTCTCTCTCTCTTTCTCTTGTTGGTGGTTCATTAACAATACTATGCCGCCGTAGCAACCATGACCTGAAGAGAAAGCTCCCAGGGGCCCCTTTTAATTGTGTAGTCCAAGCGGCAGCCAGCTGAGGTTGAAATGACAGTGCTCGGGTCTGTAATCGCTCAGTCTTTCCTTCTCACTTCCTTCTAGGACTGCTGTCATTCCTTTTCCACGCATGCCCTTTGCTCACTACATAATATTACTCACTGTAGCTGTTTCTCTTCGCTGCCAGTCGATGTTTACTTACCTCAGGCAGCTACTGATTTTTCTCTTACACTCACTTTGACTCTTGTCTGTACACATGCTTTTCAAAAAGATTAAATCCCAGACTTCCATTGTAGTTTTAATCCATAAACTGAGTGGATTTTTGTTCCACTTCCTCTACTGATACGCACACAGTAGAAGTGGGAGGGAAGCAGGTGTGGCTTGACTCCTTCAGGGCAGGTAGATTTGCAAATAGATGACACAAACACACCAACAGGCCAAATACACACACACACACACCCTTCCCACAAAAAGTTGTCCGACTGGATTCACTTGCTACGTAGCCACAGAGCAATTATGATTAAGGTGTTCTGACATGCGTGTCTTGCTGTCTCTGTTTGGCATGCTCGCCGTCACACATGCTGCACATTAACAATTTCCACATCTGTCTGTAGTGTCTCACCGGCTGATAATGGGAGGCGAGTGAACAAACACCTTCCCAAGCAAATTATTTACAGCAGCAGCTCAACAAAGACACTTAACATTCCTGACCTGCTTGTGACATCAATCTCTTTTCACGACAACCAGCTATCGTGATCCGGCACTGCACGTTCACAAGGCTAATGTACACTGGATCAATAGCAGCAGGGAAATCATTGAACAAACCATTTGAAGCTCAGCTGATTACAACTTTATTGTGGTGTTGATAGTGTGTGCTGAAAGAAAATATCGACTGTGTAACATGTAATGTGTTCGTAAATGCACAGTGGCTGTGCTTCTACACAGGATTGTTAAAATTTTGACACTGATGTGAAAATGTAGCACATCTGGTTGTGCTACATAATAACTCACACTGGCAAAAAAATTAGTAAATAATCAGATAATATCCTTTACAATGACACAAAAAAAGAGGCTGTGAAAAAGTCTAGAGTGGGTAAATAACACTAAAATTGGATTACATATTTCTTTTTATAACAGGATAAATTAGCTTTTTTGTCTTGATTGTTTTCAGTTGATAATCAGCTTCAAGCATTTGATTTGTTGGTGGTTGTATTTTTTTTATATATCCGAAATAAAATTCAATCAAAGGTACATTATAATAAAGTGTATGTTTGGTCATAGATGTTTAGGAACAAGATTAAAAGACCAAAATGCACTCTGTGGTGGAACAACACTGACGCCTGGCTTGAAATTTCTATTTCTATTTTTAGATCACCAAGATAAAACCCATCTCAGTGTGAGTAACACATGAATTTCAGCCAATGGGAAGATGTGCAGTCGGATACAGTAACATGTTCAATGGCCTAGTTAAACTCGCCCAGTCTCTGTGGGTTGACACTGGACACAGTGGGCTGTACGTGGACAGCCTGAGGGGGGTGGAGTTGTTCGGTTCAACCGGAGAGACAAAAGCTCCATGTAAACACAGCTCGTATCTATAGGCAACCACTGGGAATGAGGCAGCTCTTTTGTGTGTGTCGTTCTAGACAGCCCAACTTTGTTGCTGGTTGCATTCTGCAGTCTCATCCCCATTATGGCTCCATGAACAGGCACAGAAAACCAGCAGAGGGGGTTAACACTGTTGAGTGTGGGCATTTCAATGGTTTGACAAAGCCTAAATATGACACTGGAGCTTTCGGTTTATGATTAGTTTGAGGTGGAAACAGACACAGGACTGTTCATGAAGATTCCTCAATCTCCTCAACCTACATAAACACAATTCTCCTCTGTACAAAGTATTAAAAAAAAGCATAAAAACTGCTGGATATAAAATAACAATAGTTTTTACCAAATCCAAGAGAATCTTGACAACATTGGTGAATTTTCAAGGTTAGAAAATGAACAACATAGTGTATTTAAAGTTTTTAACCGAGTCATATAAGATCCTCTTTATCTGGACTCATTTCCTTAGCATAGGTTATCTTTAGTCAATTGAAAAAAGTGCAACAGAGGAGGGTGAGACTGCAGAATGAAACTAGCTTTTACCAAATGACAAGAGTCTCTAGTATAAAATATGAAAAAAGTATCTATAGGTTATTTTCATACATCAAATGCTTTTCTAATTTTTGGCAATATTTCATTTAGCAACATTTCTTCATTTGTTGTGAGACTTAACAAGACATTCCCTGATAAATATATTCAATATTTGTTGGTATCAATAGCAACATTCCTATATTGTTAGCTGTAATCTGTTATTGGCTTTGTTCAACATCATCAGGAAGTTGTCTTTCCATCTAAACCGGCTCTATTCATTTGGTAGCATGCACTTAATTCATTCTGACTCTTAGTTTTGATTGGGTCTTTTGTTTGAACTTGCACATCCTCTAATTTCCCAATTAAATCTGTATATGATGCTTTAATCAATCTGCGTTGGCCATGCATGGCAACAAGTGATCAACCGTAGTGGATTAGAATGCCTGTCAGTGCTGGATTTTCAACAGTATTTTCCTTCTGATATTAGAAAGTGGTTCTAACATTAATATTACAGAGAGAAAAGCAACCAAATGTAGTAAGTTACATTACTTTGATGAAGTGCTTGATAGTTAAGATAAAGCATGTGCAGTAACTAATAAATCTATAAGATTACAATTCAAAAGTAGCACTGTTCTAAAGCAAACCAGATGCTAATAATAATCACTAGTAGGTTTCGTAATATAGAATAGTATATTTCTTCAGATACTTTCTTTGGATTCAAAGTGTAACTATTTCCAAGATGAGATCAGGTAACACTGACTGACACACTTAAACAACAATGTGTTCTGTACCTGGTTCGTGGAGTCTGAAATGGCCATCAGCATCTTCTCTAAAGCAGTCTGGAGTCGTCGACTGATGCCCATTAGATATTCCTCGTTCTCAAGCTGCTTCCCCGCCCCCTGCAGCAGGCTGTCCATCATCTGCTGGGACATCTCCAGACCCTCGTCAGCCTCAGTCTCCGCAGACCACATACTCAAATCGTCTGCACCGGTTTCACTGGCTGGGCAGCTTTCTGCAGAGTGACCTGAAATGACCAGAGCAACAGAGGGCACAACATATCACTCTGATACAATAATATTTTCCACAAGATGCCTGGAGCATTTTCACAGTCTGCACATTTTTAGTATTTTCCATTTCACTTTTTAACAATATACAAGTATAAACCTTGGTGAAGGACCAACACAAGCTGGAAAATAACAGTCATGTAGCATATATTCATGAGCTAAAAATATAACCATAATGAAGGTGTAGGCGTGTACATCATCTGGTTCAAATGAGTGTATTCCACTCCTACAACTGCGCATTTCAGTAAGGTTACATGATGTCAGTCTTATTTAGCTATTAACACAGCATAAAGCACGTCTTAGTATCTGCAAGGACAAAGCTTACAGTGGGCTACAATTCCACACTTAATGCGGTGTTTTCAAGTTGTAATTTATGTCAAAACACATGATTAGATCAAGCGCTGTAACAGCTGCACAGGATCCATAAATATGCAATTAGACAAGGATGAACCACACACTAAGGATCAAGAGTTTTACAGCCAATCAACCGCTTACAAAAATGTAAGCAAGGAACTGTCAATTTGTTTGGGGTTTTTTCAGGGATCAAATATTGGGTTAAGTTGCATGTTTTCAACAGCAATTAAAGCAACATAAGCCTATACAAGTGCCATAAGTTCACTTGAAAACCCTGCAAACCCTGTTTGTTTTTAACGGTGCTGGAACATAATGTGTTACTACACCTTCTGCATTTTGTAAACAATTTTTCACTGCATATTATTATGACTAACACTATGCTATATTCCACCTTCTACAGTGGTTTATGCATCCCACAAAGAGACCAAAATGAAAATGTGTAATGGAGGAGATCTGAGTTGAATTTACGAGCAGATGCAGGCGCATATGTGGATGAGGATCCTTCCTGAATCACATGATCACAGGATATTCCAACAATATTTTTACATAATACAAATACATAACCTTGTGGTAAAATTCATGCAGTATAAGTTAAATTTTCAGTTAAATGATCTATGATTATATTTCAGATCAAAATGGGAAAGGGGAGCTTAATGATTTATTGATCTGTAATTTTACTACAATACAAGCCTGAGAGGTATGTTATTGTAAAATATGTACAACTAATGCTCTAGCAAATTCATAGGCCACACTTGTAAGACCTTGTTATTGTCCAGTTCACCATAATAAAGGTAAATCTGATTTGTTTCTACAATCAGAACAACAGAGCAAAAAGTCCTGTATTGAATTTTTATACCAGCTATTATTAATCTATTAAGAGAATAATGTCTGCGTACAACATCCTGCAGAAATTGGCATGTGCGTGGCTCTTTTTTTTTTCAGCGCAGACACTAACAAACTTCACTGCAATTAAGGATCAGGTTTCTGCTCACTAAACAGCTTTACATTGAGTTGATGGAATATCATCATGCCACTAGTCTGTGTTATTGACAGAGGACACGAGTTAAAATTATAGACGGTGCTGCCAACAATACTCAGCATGTGACATCAGGTCATTACAATGTGTTGTGTCATGATAAGTGTGATAACATTCGCAAACCAGAGTTCAAGATCCAAAGCCAAAATAAACATCATGTAAAATGCTGAACTACTCATATTGTTTGCAATATATAAATATATAAACCACAGCTTCAAGCTGAATTGGAATGCCAGTCTACACATCAACAAGTTCATAGACTCTACAATAATTCAAAAGTAACTGAGTGGATATGTACTATTTTATTTTCTTCTTGTTTAAGTTTTTGGTTGGTTCTACTAAGTGTTTGCAGCAGTTTACTACAGAGCAATGCATCAAACCAGCTGATGTTCTCCTCTAGTCCTGATGTTACTCGCCTGCAGCGGCTCTGACTCTCTGCATGGTGGTATGAGGTATAGTCTGCTGTCCTGCAGCCGAAGCATCACACAGACTCTGCATGTGGAGGCCCATGGTTTCTTCTGCTGCTGCTGTGGTCTTCAGGACGTCAACCAGCACCTGACTCAGCTTCTCATTGGCCTTACGCAAGAGGCTTCGGAAAGTAGCAAAACAATTTAAATTTAATAAAAAGCAGAGTAAAAAGGAGTTTATTGGATAGCTATACTGTTATCCAAAAGATTTATGTCAAATAGCTACAGAAAAAGATTTGATTTGCAATGCATTTTGCAATTGGATTTTCTAAAACAAACAAGACTGGATTACCTGAAGACACAACCGATGCTTAACATGTTTAGAGTTTTCTCCTTATTAGAGCAGCACAAAGGGAGATATATGAATGCATCTTTAATTACCTTTCCGCATCTTTATCAGACGACTCTCCATCATCCCGTGAGGACAATCTTCGCCCACTTGCTGGTTTTATTCCTGGTGTCTCTGGCTCTTCCTCAACTTCTTGTCGACTAGCTTCTCCCTTCTTTAAGGCCTGGACCGGCAGGAGAGAGAACACAGACAGCAGCCCCGTCATTGTAAAGTTGCAGATGGATAAAAACTCTTGACAGTAAAACACAGTGTGCCTTTTTGTGTGACCACTAGAAAAAGTGAATTCAGATAAGGGACGGCCAGGCACACATACACACTCCATACAAACACAGAGACGCACTTCTAACTCCCATGGAGCCCAGAGAAACACTACTATCTTTGTGCTGCTATGGCAACAGGTGCATCTGAGGCTAGACTCAGAGGCAATAGCGCTACCTTCTGGAGAAACAGCAGAACTACAACTTTGCTTATCCTATCAGTTCAGTCTGACAGACACTAACTACACTGTGCAGAGAATACAGATGAACAGAGACTGGTACTGACTGAGAGGTAACAATCAGATCATTCAACAAACATAAACACCAAAAAAAATTACAAAAACAAACATCAAATGGCTTGTTGTAATCTGTGATTTCCACTTAATGTGTTTTTTTAAACCAGAGGATTTTATTTTAAACTGCTTTATCCCTGAGAATCTTGAGGACATTGTTGAATTTTCTAGTTTAGAAAATGAACAACATAATGCATATAAAGACTGTAGCTGCGTCCTCTAAGAGCGTCTTTATCTGGACTCATTTCTGTATAGTAAATTTTCATTAGTGAACTGAAAAGAGTTCACCAGAGCAACTCATCTCACAAAGAACACTAGAGCTGACAGCCATGGCTATCACACAGTTAAAGCCTAATCATGCAGTAAATAGTAAGTGAAAGGCTAGCGGGACTGAGATTAGCTCTGCAAAGACTGAGGTCCACTGTTAAAAAGAAATCCAAATTAAATCACGGAAACCAGTTAATGCACACTGGACGTATGAAAAGTATGGATGACCTACATATAGATGAGTGTACTCGGTTTTAAAATGACAGCAACAAAAATGGCATAGGATTGGGTTTGGTTATGGACAGAGTTTAGTTACCTACATGTTTTTATATTGTGCTCCCTGTTCAGAGATAAAAATCAGACATTCAACAGTCAAATGATTTATTGTAATGTGGCAAAGGGCTTTTTATTGTACGTTGATTAAAAGATCAAATGGTTTAATCAAAATATAATTATACTGAGCAGGTAAAAGCAAACAAAAATATGTTACTTCTCATTCAAGGGCAGATAATAATCAATAATACAGCACATACAGAGTCCATTTAATGCAACACCTGCACTGCGACAAAATGCATCTGAAAATTAATGACACAGCAATAAGGAATTCTCTCTGACATTAATGAAACTTGGAACGGAGTGAGGTTGAAGTGGAGAGTAAATCAGTTTAGCAGCTCAGTTTGCAGATACTAACCTGCTCCGGTTTTACTTCAGTTTTCTGCAGCTCCTGCTTTAACTTGTGGATCTCAGCGTTCCTCTCCTCCAGCTCTCGTTCCAGTCTCTCCCTCTCTACTTCTTCCAGCCAGCCGCTGGTGGTGGGCGACGCTCGGGGAGTCTCCTCATCGTTTCTGCTCTCCTCCAGCTCCTCGTCGTCCCACTGGGTCTGCATGGAGGTGTTTGTCTGGAAGGAGCGCTTGTTGATTCGAGCCAGTTCAGTCTTCTGAGCAAACTCCACTGACATCTGAACTATGGCCTGTTAGAAGATCAGCAAAGAGAACAATCATTAATGCAATATACACCATGTGTATTTAATACTTACTATTCAGGGACTGTCGACAGAAATAAATCGGTAGCTAAAGCTGGTACAATGCATCTCTAAAAAGTCCTGATACAAACTTATTTCAGGATCACTTCACCTTAAGGATCTTTTCAGACAACAATAACGTGATGTAACACTGTTCCTTAATGCAGCTTGTTATCAACCATCTACTCATACTTTTATATGACTTGTATTTTTCCATATATGAAGCACCATTGTGACATAAAATGAAGGTAAAAAAAAAAAAGAAACAAAAGGAGTTTAAGAATTTAAGGACAAACAGCAACATGGATAAGTTACAAGGAAGAACAGGTTACAGTATGTCAAGAATAATGTTTTTTTTAAATAAATAAATAAAAAACACTCAAAAGTGGGCACATAAATAGTTCAATGACCCCATTCTCCTCAAAGTTCCCACAACATTCTAATCATGTGTGTATTCAAGTCTGTGTGTACTCAGCCCTAATGGAAAGAATAAAAGTATTCTTAATACAACTAAACTGTCTCACATTAAGGAAAAATACGCTAATGTAGAAAGTAAATGATAGTGGAGTGACCTTATAACTTAAAAAAAAGTTTGAGCAACTTCTTCTTACTACTAGCAATGACAACAGTTACAGTCACTCTTAAAATAAGGAAAACAATACTGATCCTCTGGTGGGATATTCCTGCAAACCAATGTTAGCTTGTTACTGATTTAATCTACCTGTTTTTAATATAAACTGTAATATTTCATAATTCTCTTAAAATTGAAATATATTTTCAGGGAAAAAAGATGCTTACTTAAAAAAAGAAATTCAGGTCAGCTCTGTCTCTCACCCTCTTGTCTATTACTAATATAAATTTAGCTCATCAGGCCAAATGAATATTAAAAATGACATGTTTGTTTACCTTTGCCACTTCCTCCTCCACTCGTTCCAGGTCGACCTGCCCAGCTGTCCCAGCACTATCTGTGGAGCTGAGATCCTGCTCTTTTCCTCCTCTGTCTTTGTGACACTCGTCTCTTTTCTTCTCCAGCTCCTTTTCCTCCGTCAGTCTCTTCAGCTCGCTGCTGTGCTGCTCTTTGAGAGCTGCTACTTCTTGGACATACTTGTGGTACAGTGCTTTCCTCAGTGCCTGCAGCTGTGCTGTCAGGCCTGCAGACCTTGCAGGCCAGCCTGACTCCACACCTCCCTCTGACAACTCCTCCTCACCGAAGTCCTGATCCGAGTGCAGAAAAAAAATTGAGGGTTAGAAATAAAAGCAACTGAAAGAATCAGCAGCCATGTGATCAAATGAACCAGATAACAGAGAATGACACTGTGGAAAATACAAGTTCTTCAGGAATGTTCCTGAAATACATAGGTCCTCTTATCTGTGGCTAAACCCCGCCCACACTTTAAAACTGATAAATACACCATTTTGTTCTCTCCATCCTCAAGGGATGATAAAACGATAAAGAGATGTCTTCAATTTCAGCCAGATTGTTCTCTCATAAACTAACACTCGTGTCTTGTGATGAGTCCTTATCTCATCTGTTTCACAGTCATTTAGTTTTCAGCTTACCACTCACCTTACAACAAACATTTCAAACCCAAACATAGACTTTGCTTAAGGGCAACATTCCCTGCTTGTTTTCCACTTATTTTCACTGTTTTATGCCTCAGTCAGTCTTCTCTCCTGTCTTCCTGTCTGATCTCTGTATGAGGATGCTGAGCTACAAACACAGATGAGCCAGTTTTGAGGCTGGTGCAGACCAGACTTACACACTATAATAGAATAATAAAAGTGTATTGCGTGAATGAACTGTGCTGCATTAAAGCCGTCTCTCATTCATGTCACTCCAAGAGGCCTTCTTTCATGCAGCCGCCAAGACTACAGTGCGTCCCTTGGTACATGAGTAACACGCTACACTAGTGTGTTATGTAATGTGTAAGCCTTTTACTTGTTCAATATAGGACCCTCCGTACTGCTGCTCCAGAGCAGAACTGAGGATTTAGGGCACGTTTTAGCCTAAAGGCTGCTTCTGCCTCCTCCCATCAGCCCTTACTGTCATAGTTTCTTAATGCACATACATGTTTTAGCTTGTAGTAAGATGTGACGCATGTGACATAGGAAACTCAAATGAGGAAAAAAATGTATCAGCCAAACCTTCAGCTCCTCTAGTCCCTCCTCCATCTTCTCAGAGCTGGACTCACTGGACAGGCTGTAATCCAAAACACAATGTCAAAGTGAATTTTTATTCAACTAAAAATGTGCAAAATTTCTATCTATGCCTTGTAAGGTGGCTGTAAATAAAATGCAAAAGTTTATTTATCATTATTATTATTATTATTTTCAAAGTTCTCAAAGCACCATGAGGCTGCTGACAAAGGCCTCTGCTACTGATATTTTTCTGCATAAACAGCATATTAGAGTGTCATTATATTCATATAAGTCAAATCATAGTAAAATCAATGAAGAGAGCAACAAAATTAAAGGTCTTGACAGCATTAATGAAACACACAGCATTTATAAGCACACATATGCAAGATGTCTGAATATGCAGGTATAAGACTGTAATTCTGGGTAACGTCTTTAACATAGCTAAGGTTAGACAGAAAAAGAGATGAAAATTTATGTACACTCACATTTACACATCTAACAGAGGAGGGCAGCAGCATCTTATTTTTCACAGTAACAGTAGTTGACTGTTTCTCCTTAGTCATGATGACAGGCATATCCAAAGAAATAAACAACCTGTATGGATAGTGCTGCTCAAATGTACAGTTTTATATCCTAATCTCTTTCCTCACAAGCAGTGAACTAACACTGCAGCTATTTCAGTCTGAAATTGAATTTAATCAGAAAATGAGAGGATGAAATATGACTGTAATACTAGTAGAGGTTTAGTTTATCACAGAGATTTTAATTTTTCGAGTTTTGTGCTCCAAAGTGTACCTATTATTGTTTGTCTTTGTTTTGGTGTTGCCCATATTTGAACAAGAAGTGATGCCTCCATACTTAACTTGGACACATTTTTATAGATGCACTGTCTTTTAAATGTGATTCTATTCCCGTTTTTTATACTTACTTGTAACTAAATTTAATTTATTGGTTGTAGAATAACCTCCTAAGCGGTTTAGATGTATGAATATTTTTTTTAATTTTCCATCTGTCAAACCTTCTGACCTGATGAAATAGATCTAAAACTTCATCATTGATAAACTTTTGAGATCCAGGTGTTACTTTTTTTCACAAATGCAGGTTTTTTTTAATTCTTGGATTGTTGTTAAAAATAACTAACCCCCTAATCAAAATCTGATGTATGTTTACCTTTATCTGAAAACCTAACTGTAATATTAAGTGTGCTTTCACAGCGTCTTCACCTGAAGTGGGTCTGGCTGTCTGTGACCTCCTCTAGTCGCTGCTGCAGGATGAAGAGCTCTGTGGCGTAACGCTCCTCCGTCTCCGTTGCCTGCTGCTGGTAGTGGGCTCTGAGATGTTCCATCTCCTGTCTGTGACTCTCCTCCAGTTGCAGCTGCTTCTCTTGGGCCTCAGCTTTCATCTTCTGTAATTCCTCAGAAAGGGAGGTAGATGGTGCTCTGGCTCGTTCCTCCAGATCTAACCGAGGCACAGAGGAAATGAGAAACTCAATACACTCAGCTGGAATTCATCTAAGATTCAAATCAATTGCATTAAACTTTAATGTTTGATCTGGAAAAAAACAGGTCACTGCAATGGCATCAATAACAACACAGATGACAGTTAATAAATTATCAGTGTTCCAAAAGTAAGTAGTGTAAAAATACAACAGCCTGGAACAAGTCTGAGGTACTCTGATACAAAAATAAAAGTTCTTTAGTACCTACACATGCACTATCGTTACCATGTTTCGGCAGCATAGCCTTCATCAGGGCATTATACAAAAGACATGGTCAATTTCAAAACCTCAGTGCATCATCGGACACTAATTATGCCGATAATATGACAACTGCCTCTGAGTATGGTTGAACAAGTGGCAAAGGAAAAGCACAAGACAGGTAGATATTAAAAAAGAAGAAAAACAAAATAAATCATTTTGTTTTTCATGCCCCTGTCCTTGATCAGCACCTAATTCCTTTACATATATTCATATTTGGTGTTCCCTGACCTGGTGAAGCACCTACAGCTAATTTTCTTCTTCACTACACTGACATTAGCTTAAAGTGTGTGGCCCATATGTCACGTAAATCAACACAAAAACCTGCTAAATCTTAGCTAAATCATAACTTCTGCTACATATGCATGTACCTTCCACACTAGAGACTGTGACTGTGTTGTAATGTAGACGGACAGAAACTGAGACTTTTGGAAACAATGATGCAGACACCTACATTGGCTGTCTGATTGGTAACTACACATCACTCTGTCACACAAACCTTTCCATAAAAACAAGACATTAGCCTCGACTACAATCTGTTACTTCAGCATGGATAATTAATTACAAGGGATTCTGTCCATGTTGTCTCTGCTAACAGCTGCTGATCACTTCTATTCTGCTTTTTATCATGTTAATACTGACTACATTCACAGTAAGACACCTGTTATTCAAGCAGTTTTCAATAATTCCTACGTCAACAGTGTAACTTCAGACATACCTTCACTAGAGACAGAGCTGAAGGTGGAAACCTGCACCTGCAGGTCAGAGATCTGCCTCTCACTGCTGCTTTTCAGGTTGTCATATTCCTTTTTCAATTCCATCATCTGAGAGAGCACAAACGTTAATGTGATTCAGTAAGCTTGTAATCATCTGTGTTACTCATACAAACCCGGTGAGTAAATCAGTTCACCTTGTCTCCATCAGCCCTGAGCAAAGCCTGGAGCTGCGACAGTCGATGGTGCTCTTGTTCAATCGCCCCCCTCACCTGCTGAAGATCTCTGTAGAGCTCTGAAGTCACACAGATATTGTCTTACCTTACACATTTTGGCAGTTTATTTGAAAACACTTAGAAAAGTAAAAACACTTAGTAGTTACAAAACCCTATACAGTCCCATGCATCTCTCCTTATGTCTCTTATTTGCATTTGTGCTATAATTTAACTTCTTACTTTCTTACTTAACTTTTCTAAAATGTGATTTTTTTTCAGGAAATTTAGCTTAAGCTTTCACCCCTGCTGCATCCATAAAAATGACTAAGAAACTTTCACATAAAGAGACAGTAAAAAAAAACTACACAGAGCAAGGAAATGTATATACAATATAATACCATAGTAACAACAGAACAGAAATGTTTTATTTGTACTGATTTTATCCTTAATTCATCTGCCCAGTTTTCAAGTTTGGGTCAAAATAGAGTTTAAAAGGGTTTATGTCTTAAAAAGTAATGACAATAATAATAATAATAATAACAATAATAATAATGTACCTCTGGCTTCCAGTACAATGGATTCACTAGTTTCCGGTCTTTCAACTGAAGGTGGCAGCTGAACCTCTGCATCAACACTCTCTAAAAACTCTTCCCCAAGAATTTTCTGAAAAGACTGAGGACAAAACAGGCCGGTGCAAGGTTACCTGACTGCTATGGCAACACACAAGAATGAATCTCAGCAAGGGAAATTCAGATATTAAAACTCTTTACCAAAATAATTTCTCTGCACTCTTCTGACACAGCCTGTAACAAGTCCTGGTATTTGTAGATTTTTGGTTCATCTGTGGAAAAATGTAGAACACAGTCAACCCATGACAGAGCAGAGACATGCAGCATTAGTCAACTGGAATGGTAATCGTTTTTCGATTTGGCATGAATGTTGTATCAAAAATAAGTGAGGAGGCTTGAACACAAATGTGCACAGACGTATACATCTCCTCACCTGGGTCACGGTGATCTTTTTGGGTTTGCAGAGATTGTCTGCAGGTGTCAGTCTCCTCTTGCAGCAGCTCAAGCTGGGCGGCGTGGATCTGCGACAGGCTGATACGCTGGGCCTCCATCTGCAGCATGCATTCACCCTTAAGACCAAAAGAAACATCCAAACAATTAAAAGAGATTATTCTCTATTAATAATGATTAAAGAGAAGATTAAAGATAATTTATTTGCCATTTGTACACATTCAGGTACATAGGAATTATGCAGAGGTCTCTCAGAGTGAAAGCATAAAGATTCAAAGATACAATCAAATAAAAATCAAAGATATAAACAACATAAAAGTATAAAAAATATAAGTAATAACATTAAAATATATCATGACTTTAATTACAATGTATTACTATATTATCATTATAATAAAATATAGAAATTAAACCTAACATTCCTATAGTAATAAAAGCACAACATATACCCTTTTGTTAAATCCTAAAGTAACTGATACACCATGTTAGATCCTTTTACTAATAATCACTGGATTGAATAATATGATTCGACCAATCCTATTTCGGCAACAGAGCAGCAGCATGACCTATCTGTATGCTGAATGACAGGTCTGCTATTATCACTTCTGTAACAGAGAACAAAAGGTATGCTGCTCGCTTGGATCATGCATTAGCACGAATTTGTTAAATAATTAAGAAATTGTGATCTGTTACGTTTGATGTTCGACGTCTTTTAAGTGCACTCTACATGTTAATTAGTCTGTGTTAATAATCATCTGCTATGATACAATCTCCTCACTCGTGCTTCATTGGACTCCTTTGAAACCTGTAACCACTCAGATGTTGCTGCTTAAAACATGCAGATAAGGGACAAACAAACAGATGGCTGCTGTGTTATCATGTGCATCTGCTTCACTCGAAAACATTCAGTACCCCCTTTACTTCAGAGCTATTATTTCAGATGTATGAGCGCATATTAATTTGCCTTTATGCCACAATGTGTGATGTTTTAGAGCAGGGGTGTCAAACATATGGCCCACAGAGTAAAACTGGCCGGATAAAGGGTCCAATCTGGCCCACGGGATGAATTTACAGAGTGTAAAATTACACAGAAGACATTTAATGTCAAGGGTTTAGTTCAGGGTCCACATAGAACCCAATGTGATCTCAAATTTAAAAAAAATTAAATAAAATAGCATAGTGCCCTATTAAAAATGATAACTCCAAATTTTCTCCTTGATTTAAGGTGAAAAAAGTAAAATTACATGAAAATATTTACATTTCCAAACAATCCTTTCACAATAAAATGTGAATAACCTGAAAAAATATGAACAACCTGAAAAGCATTAAGAAAAATAACTGCAATTTTAACAATATAATGCTGGTTACTAAACGGTTTGTGCATTTGTAGATCCACTGTGATTTGCAAATTGTGTTAATGATAATCTGAGATATAATATTGTTGAAACTGCACTTTTTTTCCTTAAGAAATTTCAGGTTGTGCGTGATTAATCATTTTCACACTAAAACATAGAGAAAAATTTAGATTGTCAGTCATAGGTTATTATGTTATCATTTTACTGGTCTGGCCTGCTTGAGATCACATTGGGCAGAATGTGGCTCCTGAACTAAAATGAGTTTGACACACCTGTTTTAAAGCATCTACTGATACTGAAAGCTACGATCAGGACAGGAGAAGACATTTACATGCTCAGTTGTCTGTTCCTCTTCTTCTGTTTCCTGACACACAGCAGGCTGCGAACGACGGCCCATCCCATGCCTGCTCACCTGTAACAGGCAAATGGAAGAAAAGACTGGAATTTCAACAAATGCCTCAGACATTACCCCAGAACACATGAAGATGAATATGACACTGATGGACAGAAAGACAAGATGCACCAATATGGAACATTTCCTGTGAGGGAGCAGAGAGAAAGTGCCTAAAAAAAGACACAAAAATTTACATATATGTCATTTTTACAACTATTAACATGTTGCTTTAAATTTATCCTTAACTGAATCCTTTTTTAATGACTGAAAAGTTGTCAGAGTTGTCAGTTACATTGTGTTTGCATACACCAAGACTGAAACAAGAGTCCCTTTCACAAAGATTCTATTGACTGTTTTTTACTGTTACACCAGTCACATGTTAGACCAGTCCAATGCAAGAGTTTCACAAAGATAAAGATACCATAGTAACAGTAAAACTAACAAGTAGCACCAACAATAGCTAATAGGACTAAAGGTGAAAGATTCCAATCTGGCTGGTTTCACTGTTGATGAAAACATAGCAACCAACATGAAGGTAATTAGCTTGAGCTTTGATTACATGTGTTGACCCAATTGAACAGTTTCACTGAAAAATGTCCTAAAGTTTATCACAGTTATTTTTGTGGTTCAGAGGAGTGGGTTTTTAGCATTGATGCGAACGATTAGCGACAAGTTTAGTCAGTTTGGTTACTTCTACCTTTAGTGTTGACAATAACAAAGAAAAGATATAACAATGTGTGGTGTTTGGTCCATGGTTTAGCCTCAGAGCATCACCTTAAACTGTCACTGGTCTCCCAAAATGATCTCTCAGTTAACATTTGATCTAATCAGGTGGTGTTGTAATTTACTAATCTATGGATAAGAACTTAAAATCTTCACAGAGTTTGTCTGATTGTTACGAAATCAAGATTTGTCAAAAAGATTCCTCTTTATTCAGGGAAATGAGCAACTTCTACCACAGGACTCCATTCAGATAGATCAGATTGTGGTCTACTTTTGATGACTCCAAGGTCATGACATGGTTACACCTACATTTTAGAATCTTAAGTCTTTAGTCAATACATCTATTGCACGAACTGACAAAAATTAGGGAAAATAAACTGTGGCCAGTTTGTGGCTCATAATTTTATGAGGGAAAAATGAGAACAAAAACAGCGTCTAGAGCCACCATGACTATGACTTTTTTAGTTGAACCGTCATACAAATAACATGAATATCAATTTGTACTTTTCTGTTTATTTTATGCCACTACTGATAGTTTTATTTTACATAGAGCACATCTAACAGATAAGAAAAGACATTTAATGGCACTGAACCTAGTGAGAAATAAATCTACCAAAAATCACATCTTTGTTTGCACTTCAGACTTTGTTAACAACAAAATTTACCTGGAAAATATGGCAGGAATAATAATTTTGTTAGAATATTGCTGAAATATACAAAGAAATCGCTGATTATAACAACAGGTAGCCTAATAATAACAATTAAGTTCCTCAAGATAAAAAGTTTTACAATTCTCGATACAGATGAAGGTGCAACATGTTATTAAAAAATAATCTAGGATGAAGTAGAAACGCTGTGGAAAATATAATAGCTCTGTTACTTCCATCCTGCTGCTTTTCAACATGTGAATGGAAACTGTTGTCTCAGTCAGGGCTCAATAGTAATGCCACACCTAGTAGGCTTAATTTAGGTGTGGCTCATTGCTCAATCCAGCACGTGGTAAAAACATTTTAAATATATTGTTTGTTTGTTTGTCTTTTCAGAGCAGAACTGAATTGAAAGCAAGTATTTAGCTAAATTCCTAGAATAAAGAGCTTTTACATTGGGTGGTGATAGTGTGTAGAATATGTGCACAACTCCAACTATGTAGTCTACAGTTACAAAGAAGACCAGATATAAATCAGTAGTTTTTCAAATGCAAGCAAGATTTTAATAAAGCAAGAGCTAATCTGCAAACAGTCAAGTAAATTAAACCCTAAATATTAAGCAAAATAACTGCAGTTAGTTCACATAAGGTGAATACATAGTTATTTTTCCAGATTACTTTCTCCAGCAAAAACAACTTGTAATAGGTAAAATTCTCTCTGAAAGTAGAACTTTTGAGCTCCATGCTTTGAAGCAGTGAGACTTTAAGACTCAATAAAACTTTAACTTACCAGAGTTCAGCGCAAATCAGTCCAACTACAGACAGTCGAGAACTAATCATCTTTGTGCAACAGATACATTCAGACCTCTGACTGAATCCCGACTGTTAACTGTAACCTTTAAGAGTCTGCTTTTGAGAAACCGGCTCCAAAACATTAAACATATACAATAAAACAGGTTTTTTTCTTTCTGAGGCAACTACTAAGAACACCTGAACACTCCAGGCTTGTTCTTGTCAAAGTGAAAACATTAATTGAGTGATTTTGGAATATGTGCAGTGCTCCAACTCAGGAAGTGAAAAACAACATGAAACACACATGAAAATGGCAACAGACACTGTACACTATCTTTTTCCTCGTGTAACTGAGACACAGCTTGAAGTGACACAGACACAGAAGTGGCTGGGGGTAAAATGGCTTCTCACCTCAAACCCTTTACTCCCTGCAGGATGGAAAGAAACTAGAATGTACATATTTCTGTACAATAGCAACCATTCAAAGCTATAAAATGCATGAACTAAGGCTAACTGAATTCAGCTTGAGGATGAGCAGTATCATATGACAGCTTTTTATAAATATTGTATAGTTCCCCTTTAAAAGTAGAAATGAGCTGAATATTGATGAAGTTTTGACACTTTGCGAGGATGTACAGACTGTGCTGTGGATGCTGTTCTCTTTTACTGTACAACTACTGCTAAAAAAGCCCACATATTGCCTTTGAATGCTCTGTATGAACATAAAAACCTGTCTTTTCACACAACAGGGTGACTGTGCTCTCAGTACTACCTTTGACAGCAAGGCTGCAGACACTCAGGCAATTTGCAATCGTGACTGTTACTAGAGAGAAAACATCTCAATGGTAATATGCCTGTGTGATACATCTGCCTCCAGCCTACAGCCAGAACCGACACTGCATGCAGTCCACACATTTTAATAAAGCTGACACCATCAAACATCACAGCATTAATAGTTTAAGTCATTTGAAGCATCTGAAAAGCTTTCTGTTTCATGGATGCCTTTTTAAATGGCACAGTTTTTGAAAAGCTCTGTAATCTCTCAATCAAGAATGTCATTTAATCAGACTTAAAGAGGCAGAGAAAAAGGCAGCAGAGCCATTTAACTACAGAGTGATGAAGTAGATGCATGCAAGCGCCTACCTGTTTGCTGATGTAGTCTCCGTCTCCCTGGTAAGCATCAGTGGAGTCCTCCTTACCGGCCCTCTCTTGTGAATATGACATAACTGGAGACTGCACCTCCAGCTCTGCAGCACTTGTAGCTCTCTCTTCCTCCACTGCTGCCTCCTCGTCCTCCTCCCTTTGTCTTTCTTCTCTGCTGTCTGAGAGAGCAGTGCCCAGCTTGCGCTCCTGCTTCGACCTCTGCCGTCTCTTGCGCCTGCTTGACCCTGAGGACTTCTGGGGGGAGGATCGTCCCTCAACAGGTCCCTCCCCCGAGGACTGGATTGCTGCTGGGGATGCGGTCTGTGAAAGCCTCTGAAGCTCCAGGGTTGCCTTGATGCTGTCTCTCTCTGTTTCAGCTGCCTTTAGGAGAGACTGAAGAGCTTCTATCTCTTCTTTTAGAGACTGAATCTGAACGTGATGATCCTCAGAACCATAAACTGAAGTAAACATCTGCTCTCCGTGCTGGGGCTTAGCTTCTCTCTGGGCTTCCTGCCCTCTCGTCTGCTCTTTCATAATCTTTTGCTTCTCTTCCAATTTCTTCCCAAGACTTTGATTTTGTGCGATGACATTTGCGTTTTCTTGTTGCACTTTGATCAGTTCTTCTTCCAAATGACCCACTTTACTCTCCATCAACACCAGTTGCTCTGTGACTTCAGAAAGTCTTCCAGCCAAGATTTGCTTCTCGTTCAAAGTAATATTAAGCTTCTCCATTAGCTCAGTAGTATCTTTTTCTATCACACCTTTACTTTCTGTATGTGTGCTATCTATCTTGGTCTCTCTCTCCAGCTCCTGAATCTGTGACTGGAGGCTGGCAATTTTCGCCTCAAACTCAAGTGTCTCCTTGAGCATCCTCTCTTCTAGATGTGTCTTTGCCTCAACGAGACATGTGTATTCCTCCTTCAGCTCTTGATAGTTCACGTCAAAATTCTTTTCAGCAAAAGAGAAAGTAGTCTTCTGCTTTTCAACCTTCTCATAAAGGTCTGACAGTTGTTGCTGGATGTTATTATTCTCCTCCGTGAGGCTTTCAATGTCTCTCATTTTTGAATCCAGCTGTTCTTGTAAAACTCTGTTAGACTCAATCAATGACTCCTTTTGTGTTTCCTGTTCTTTCCATTTGTTGTCCCAGAAAGTTTCTTTTTCCTTCATCTGATTTTCCATTTCATTCTCCATTCTAGCTTGTTCTTCTCCTCCCTTTCTTAGTTCCTCAATCTCTATCTGAAGCTCCTGGAGCTGCTGGATGAGCTCATCTGCTTTAGAGCTGTGCAGAGCATGCTGCAATTCTTCTCTGAGTCCAAGAATTTGGTGCAAAAGCTCATCTCGCTCAGTGGTGAAGCTTGCCTTCTCCCTCTGTAACAGATGCAGCTCTTCTTTGTAACCAATCCGCAGCTCATCCAGTGCTCTCTCATGTTTGATTGCAGCTTCATTGAGAAGGTTTTCTGTGTTTAGGAAGCTTTCTCTCTGCAATTCTTCTCTTAGATTGGTTAGTTCTTCTTCATGACTGAACAGAAGCTGAGTCCTCAATCGTTCCAGCTCTGCTTCCTGTGACTCTGCCATGCGGTCAAGAACAGCATCTTTCTCCCTCTCTAGCATCTCCAACTTGATCCTGTAATTGGTTATTTCAGATTCATGTTTTGTTTCTGCTTCTTGTGCAGATTCCTGAGCAGCAGCTAGCTCGCACCTCAGATTGTCGATAGTGTCCTGAAGGTGCTGTAGTTCACTTTGATGGCTTTCCTGAGAGATAACACTGTGAGAGACCAGCTCCACTTGTTCTTTAGCAGAACGAAGATCTTGAAGAAGATCCTCAACCTTCGCCTGCAGGTTAAGCTTCTCTTGGGCGACTTGGTTTAGTTCTTGTGTGGTTTTCTTATGCATTATTTGGGATTGCTCTAATGTCTCTCTAAGCTCGCTAATAGTAGTATTAAGAAAATCCATTTCAACAGTACTAGTAGAGAAACTCTGAGCTTTTAGAAGCTCAATTTCAGCTTGATGCTGCTGATTTATTTGCTCAACCTTTGCTGCATGTTGCAAGTTAAGCTCCTGCTTCATCTGGACAATCTGCTGACCATACATCTCATCCAGCTCAGCCCTGAGAAGTTCAAGCTTTCTCTCAGTCTCCTCCTGCATTTTCTGGATGGTGTCGCTCTCAGAAAGGCTGCCCTGGTGACAGCGTTTCTGCAGGTCCTCCACAGTGCCCATGAGCTGCATTATTTCATTAGATGACATTCGCTCCTTTTGTTTGGAAGTTGCAAGCTCATTTTTACAGCTTTCTAACTCCTTTCGTCCCTTCTCCAATTCCAATTTAAAACCCTCCATTTCATTTCTACAGGTTTCTAGGTCAGAGTTGGTGCTTTTCAAATCATCAAGGCACCTTTCGAGCTCTGATTCTTTTGCTGCAATGTGCTGGTTGAGGTCATGCAGCCGTTTTTCTGAGGATTCCAGCTCATCCTCAAGCTTGGCGAGAGAGCAGTCACGTTCTGAAATGACTCTGTCTTGCTCTGCTATTATCCTATCTTTTTCATCTGACTGGTGCATAATATTCTCATCAGTAGTCCTTCCCACTTGGGCAAGTTCCTCTTGGAGCAGAGTTAATGACCGCTCATGTTCTGTGATTATTGCAGTTTGCTCTGAAATTAAGCAATTTTTCTCTTTTAGTGTTTGTGCAAATGACTCCTCTGCTGTTCTTAATTCTGTCAGGGACTGTTCCTGACTCCTGATAACTTTTTCTTGTTCAGCAATTAGCAGGTCTTTTCCATTTATCCTTTGAGTAAAGGATTCGTCTGATCTTCTCTCTGACTGCAAAGAGAAACACATTTTAGAAATAAAAAGGGCAGCGTGGTATTAAACCTTACAACTAACAAAACAGGTATGAGAGAATATTTCCGTTAAATACTCACCATCTCCATCTCACTGAGCTTGTGCTGGAGTTGGCTCATGTGTTCAAGCTGTTCGCTGTTCTTCACCTGGTGTTTTCTCACCTCAGCGTTCATCTCTTCCAGCTGCTGCTGGTACTGAACGATCTGCTGTCTGGCCTGCAGAAGATCAGCTGCTGTGCTGCTGTGGCTAGTATTCCTCAGCGTCTCCCCTGCCTGCAGCTGTTTTTGGCAATTGGATCAGCAGGTGGACAAAAACAGAAAGGAAAAACATGGCTCCTCAGACTGCATGTGCAAGCTACCAATGGTGCAAGAACTATCCAGATCCTTCAGTTAAGTAACAGTACTAATACCACACTATGAAAATACATTAAGGTTTTCAAAACCTTTGTTCAGTAAATTATGAAAATTCAAAGTCATCACTGTGCAGCAAAATGGTCTCTGTCAGTGTTTTATTACTGTATATGTTGTTTTTGGATTCATTTTACTGCTGTATTAATGATTGTGTAGCAGCAGGCTGCTGAAGGTTGAGCTCATTTGACTGCTTTATTTACTGTTTAATCTACAATAACAAATATTCTATAATATGACCATATGTGAGAACCACATATCTCTAAAAATCAGTTAGAAAATGGGATGTGTACCATACCTTGTCTGGCACTTTAGACATGGACATGTGGCATGTTTATGCTTTAATAACTATTTGTGTTTGCAAGTCTGCTTTAAATTTTTTTTCTCATTTTGATACTCAAATCAATTATACGAGTTGCTAATTTGTTTATGTATATTTTGCATTTCCTTTTATGTACATTTTTTCTTATGTACTGATAACTTTAGCTCCTTTTGAGCTATTTTTGTTATTTATATTAAAACACAATAACCTTGAAAAATAAATTTAACATAATTTCATTCAACTATTGCAACCAGCTGACTGAACACACTGATGACAAACTGTAATACATGATGATGATCATCATCATCAAGTTAGTTAGTCATGAGAATGTGGTTTCGAGGAGTTCTATATGTAAAGTGTCATGAGATAACTTTTGTTATGATTTGGCGCTGTATAAATAAAATTTGATTGATTGATTGATTGATTTTTTTCTGAATCTGTTGGTTGGTGATTGTGTGTTTCTGCCCAGATACTTTTGAAATTATAGACATATTGATAAGTCAAGATCTAATTTTGTAAACTTGGGTCCTGAGCAGACATCCTTTGGAAAACACTGCTATAAACTAACCAAAGAGAAAGTAGTTTATGACTGACTGCGTGTAGGACCTCCCACCTGCTGGAACTGAATGTGCAGTTTTTGGCTTTGCTCCGTCAGTTCTAAAAACTCCTTCATGATCTCATCTTTCTCCTCACGAGCCTGTTGAAGGTTAGCAGTGAGTTGGGTGATGATGCCGTCACGTTGTTTCAGAGCAGCTTCAAAGTCCTGAAGCTGTGGAAATTAAAAGGCAATAAAGTTAAATTAGCTTGTATTCAGGTTAAGTACTGACAGTGAAAGCATCACCCAAGAGAGGAGTGGGAGTGTAAATATATAATTTAGAGACGGGTTTATTTTTAGTTCTTTCTCAAATGGATTTAAAACAGCCATTACGGAATTGGCATTCATGAGCAAATAATCTCTCCTGCTGAAATTTTTAGACGAAAATCTTTGGAAATAGATAATATTCCAGTAATTTGTGCACAAAAGAAAGACTGAGATAGAGAACACTTGAACATAATTTAATTAAAACCACATAAAAGTAGTCAAATACAGAGATAATGAGAAAAGTAAATAATCTGAACATTGATTATTTCCTCAAAGCACAATCAGAAATCAGGAACAGGTGCTAAAAGTCAAACAGAACAATTTCTATTACAGTATGGAACAGATACCTGCTGCACTCCTTCTGTACCAAAGGCAGACCTGATCTCCTCCAGCTCTCGGCTCAACTCTTCCACCGCTTGGGTCTTTGCAGCCAGAGCATCTTCCATATCCTGCATTGTACCTCCCTTTGTCATCTGTTGAATAGGATCCACCTCCTCCTGAAGAGGAAAATAATGCTAGTAAAACAAGGATTTGGTATGCGATTTAAGATTAGGATTTAAAAGTAAGCGAAGCACTTTCATACCTCAGAATAGTGACAGTAGTTAGTTCCAAGGGCCACATGGATGAATGTGCAATAAATACACTTAGAACAACAATAGTAGTTCTATGAGAGGTACACTATATTCTCTTTTATAGAACATTGCAATCCTTTGTGAATCTTCCACAGTTAGTGATTGCTTTGGCTAAACCAAGCTTGTAGATAACAAGTAGAAAATGCACAATAGCGGCAATAACCTTTAGCAGCTGAAGTAAGCTATTGAGTTGGTTCTAAGAAGAAATAAGGGGAAAAGTCTAAATGCTAACAAACAAGATAGAGTGATCTACATGAACCTAAGAAAAAAATATGATTGAAATACAGTTTTCTTTGATAAATATAAATGGTGCATGTAACTAGAGAAACATCTAACAGGTTGCATTTTGTGACTCAGGCACTTCATTAATCAAATTAATCTGAAACATTACCAAGCCCTCCTGTCAAAGACAAACAACGCTATTTTTTATCCCTGTCCATTCTCAATTAACATGTAAAATCTTGACTACAGGACCGGGCTGCATTAATGGATTAAACAAGTTTTTCCTTTAGGCAATTTATGAAAAATTCTTAGCACAACAAACTGAGACCTGTGCTTCCTCTTAAAGCCTTTAGACTCAGCAAATAAATCTAAATGCAACTTGTTTGTTGCAATGAATTCATTGTAAATATATTTCTCTAGTCACCGCCTAAGAGCAGGACTTTATTTCACTTGAAATTATTTACATTTTCTTATAAATAATGCACAGTGACAACCTAACAAGTGATGCTTTTCTACTTTTGTGGTTGTTAACTGATACATCATTTGATAAATACATACAGTGTATAGTTTTAGGCAAGAAAACTACTTTAAATCATGTTTTATCTTGAGTTCATGCAGAAAAAAAGAAACTTATTAATTATTCTCCATACTGAAAAAAAAAATATAAATAATATTTAGTTAGCCGGCTTGAAGCACATTTTGCAAATGAAAATACTTTATATCCTCCATCATCTATCCCAACATCTACCAATCAGCATCTCCCTGTTTTCTGTCTTTTCTCTTTAAAACATCAAATTAGTGATTCTGGTGAGAGCAGGTCTCGATGTAACACCTCCAGTCCTCATTCCTCGCACCACTTCACTGTCCTCTCACTGCTTTTCCATTATCCCTCCTCCTTCTCTTTATTCTCCTCCAGCTTCCACAAATAATTCACACCTCTAAAATGTCAAAACGGCCTGTGTAGTCTTCAAACCAGGAACCATTTGTGCTTATTTTTCTTTACTTTTTTACTCTTCCTCTTCCTACAAGGGACATAACATGAAGCCGTATTCTTTGAAGTAAGCACTGCATTGAAAGGGACTTGGTTAGTGGGTTACAGGAAACTTTGCAGAAGACCAAAGGGAAGGCAAACAGAGAGTTAAGTCCAGCAGCCAGGGGGTTATCCAGCAGAGCCAAAAGCAGAGTTAATCAAACTGCTTGATCGGATTACTGTACCCAGATAAAATCCTTCGTAGACACCATTACGTTCACTGTCATCTCGTGGCACCCATTTACCTGTTAATTCATAGTGTTGTCAGTGAATGATCTGGGAGAAGCCAACATAACTGCAAAGTAGAGCCATTATTTGGGTAGAATTACAGCAAAGTAATTCTGTTAATAAAAGTGTGCAGATTAACTTTCAATTTTATCAGTGTAATTACATTTAATTATCTTTGTGATGAAAATTTGATTCAGATTTTAAAACCGTCTCATCAAGCGACACAATTTAATGGTGTTTAGCATCAGAAAATCAGAAAGAAATGCTTTAAGATGAAAGTGTTTCTCCTTCATTGTTCTAGACAAATGACTTGCTTAAATCACATACAACAACAAACTTATAGACTTAGGCATTTGACTTTCTGGGAAAATGGATGTGACTACAAACCAGCAGCTGACTTAGTAGGTCATGCACCAAAACATCGCAAATGTCTGACAATACGTTGCACACAAATATGTAGTAACACATGCTAAATACTTGGTTTCAACACGTTTGGAATGAAACTGAAACCATCTTTGGATACAAGTAATAATAGAACATTTTTACAAATAGAAAATTGAGCAGGTAAAATAAAGTAGGTTGAGAGGTGATGTGCAGATTTGATACGAGTACAAAACTAATACATATAGGTTCATTCTCCTATCGATGGCCCTGACCACAGTGCTGATGAAGATCTGGAGCTGGTCCCCAAGGCCTTCAATGGCAGCTCACTGCTCCTAATGTGTGCTAAATGCTAATGCTAATGCTAGATACTGTGTGTATAAGGATGGGTAAAAGGCAGAGATCGATATTCCCTATGGAGATAATAAAGTGAATTAAACTTTAACCTTAAACTTAACTACATCTGTTTTGAGATGCCTGAATGTACAGCTTGTGTCAACAAAAACTAAGCATTGTAGGAAACCAAGTGCAATAACATAATGGCAATTACATTCAAGTAAGTAAACACATTACCTCTGAGGAATAATCTTCAGCAGTTGTGGACACTTCACTCTCTGGCTGCAACACAGAAAAAAAAACAGATTTCATCAACTAAGCATGAGCAGAAGAGATAACATGACATTATTCACAAATAAACACCTTTAAAATTTATCATAAAACAAGAGCCACCAAAGGATGACCTTTCCCTTCGGTCCCACAAAACCTAAAAATGGTTGTTCATTGAAGAATTTAGCTAAGTTTCATTGACTTCGCCTGTTGATAAAAATAGTCAAGTAGTTTATTAGTGAGGTCATTCATTATGACAGACAACACAGAGAAACAACGAATGAAATAGCAAAAGGAACAACTCAAACACATAACTGAGAATTTATACTTCGAGGAGTAACACACATACCATACACTGGAAGCATAATAGCCACAAGGCCCTTTCAGGGTTTTGGGCACAACCTGATTCAGAGTATTTAAAAAGTCAATTTGGAGAGCATCAAAATTAAATAAAATAACTTTGTTCAGAGCTAATGAAAACTTCACCTATGAAGTTTTGGATTTTGTGGAAGCTTTTCCAAACTTTTGCATATACACAAGGGAAAAATAAATTTTAAAGCACCCTCTAGAGGTGCATTCTAACTAAATATTGTATGCACATTGAATTAAGAACTCATACTTGAAAAAGAATCTAAACTGTTTTGTCATTTGGACTTCATCTGAGTTACAAGGCTCTACCTGTACAACATAGAGAGTATACTATCACTCTAAAATAAAGGACAAAACTAAACAAAGTACAAAAATATGGCTTCTTCACTTTGCAATAAATCTGCAAAACAGCAGGTCTGGTGAAAAAATACTGAATAGTTTTCTAGTTATGCTTCATAATCAAAATAATAGACAGACCTGCTGTTTCCCATATCACTCTGTATTATATGCCAGAATAAGACAAATTTGTTCCATTTTGTCAATTTGCTTACAAATGTTTTTTGCTCTTTTACTGTGAAATGAAAAGTGGTCTTACACGACAAGACACTGACCTGCTCATAACAAATTATAAAATTCACATATTTAAATGCTTGGTGGCATTTAAAAGAAGCACTGTTCTCAAATATGGGCCTAACCTACTTTTGTTGCCGTTCTTTTGTCACAGAAGAACAGCTGCCATTATAGAGGTCTATTTTCAGGCCATAAATTGAAATCAGAACAGAAGAGAAAAGACAGATTTTATTTTGACTGCAGAACATCATCACCTCAAACTTGCACACATCAGAAACCTAGCCAAATATCTTCTTCTAGTTTGATGTTTTGATGAATCAGTGAATGAGAACACATAGATATAGGTGCCAAGCTGCATTCTCTGTTATGGCAACATTTCATTTGTCTTTTGTGACTTCATTAACTTGAACATTGGTCTTGCATTGGTTTCCTTTGTCTTGGATGTGTGCATGACCCCCCATTACACATGTATGTACCAACTATTCTTTGATAATTGTGAAAGTCTCCAACAGAAAACTTTAATACTGTTGCATATCTACTAGAGGTTGATTAATAACTGATTAATAAAAGCTGATACAACACTGATATTTAAGCAGCAAAAAGCAAACAGTTAAAATGAATGTGTTGAATCTTTAAACTAAGCACACTATAAAAACCTAAGTTTTCTAGGTTAAGTCATGCATGTTTCGTCAGGGTCCTCTGGTTTCCCCCACCATTAAAAACAGGTACATATGGGTTAATTCTCCTGTTGGTGCCCTTGACCACAATGCTGATGGACATCTGGAGTTGGTCCCAGAGTGTCTTCGATGGTAGTTCACTGCTCTTAATGTGCTATGTGCTAATGTTGTCACCTGTGCTAATGCTAGGTTCTGTGAACACATTTAAAGGTTTAAACGATAACTCGCTTTAAAATCCTTAAAGGGAAATTTGGTCTCTGAATTTTACACAACCTTATACACACACACACACACACACACACACACACACACACACACAGTATCTAGCATTAGCAATTAGCATCAGCACATAGTACACAAATTAGGAGCAGGGACTAACTCCAGACCTTCATCAGGAGAATATCCATCCATCCATTTTCTGAGCCCGCTTTATCCTCACTAGGGTCACGGGGGTCGCTGGAGCCTATCCCAGCC
>JAPQRP010000003.1:37509455-37522351 GCA_037367295.1 Apogon hyalosoma
ATTTGTAGGGAAAAAAAATTAAAAAAAAAAAAATATATATATATATATATATATATATACACATATACATATATATAAAATGCCTGATGCTGGGGCTGGTGTTTGTTCAGAAGAGTTATGGACATGGGGAGAAAATAAAGTTTAAACTGGTTGTATATTCATCAACTAGCTTTGTAACATCAACTTGAAGGTAAACAGTTCATACTCTGACTGTAAAATGTGGAGCACTTTGGCTGGTGAACTCAGAAGTGCACTAATACTGAGTATTCCAAAAAATACAACATTAGAATATAAATGAAGTTTGTAGAGTAAAGAAAAGGTGGACTTATGTTTACTTCATTAACAAGTAGATTAAGTTCATGTTTCTTCAAGCTAAAAAAAAAAAAAAGCATAATACAGTATGGTCCAAAACTACAAGAAGCTATCACACACATACATGCACGTGCGCACACACACACACACACACACACAAACACATACACACACACACACAAACTAATCCTCAAGAAACCAATAATAGGTAGTAAATTGTCCTTCCTGTTTAGAAAAGACAGTCCATTGGTTCAACTCCATGTCATTCAGGGCATGATTTGTAATCCACAAAATGAATGTAGCCTATGTTGAGATATACTCATCCAGACACACTATATTCCTGTAAATTATCTTTCAAGATATTCTCTATGAATACAGAACAGTGGTGGCTGGTCCATAGAGGGTGCAAAGAAGCACTGTTTTAACATTTTGTTAATTATAGGAAAAATGTCTCTGAAATAAAAATACGTTTAATTTTTTTGGAATACTTATCTTGTAGTTCATGTGAACATTAACTGAAGTTGATTTTAACTGTATCTACTTAATTTATCTCTTTTCAGGAAAAACACTGAAATATAAGAGAAATTTAGTCCAACATTTAAGTCAAAGGGTTAGGACATCAACACAAATGAAAAAAGTAGGACCAATGGCCCTGTAGCCCACCACACGTTCTACCAAGAATCAATAAGAAATTGGATTTGCAAGGTTGTTATTTTAGAGTCCTGTGGTCTTGATAGAGGAGATCAATCTCCCAATAGAAATGGATGGCACTTTCACTGGACTCAACTAATTAAATGAAAGTCCATATACGACTTCTTATTGGTGTTCAATAGTAACTATATTGATATCGTAACCATTTCCATGTTAAAAGCCATCAAAATATGTCCCATTATAAGTAAAGTCAAAAATCAAAATATGTTAAAATTGTGAACAAGCTTTGTAGACATTGTCCCAAGGAAGCTATACATAAAATTTGAAATCAGTAGTTTTGAAGGAATCGTCGATTACAATAATGCTGGACACAGCACCTTCACAATACCTCGTGGCCTATAGGTTGGTGAGCTAAAAACTGGCCCTGCACACAAAATTCTAAGTGCTTATGTTGTCTTAAACCCCACAGTCTCACAGAGAATTGAAACAAATGTAATGAGATCAATGCACAATTCCAATTTCATGAATAAAAGATAACCCCCACACTGTCTCCTTAGAATAATACACTATTATTTCTTCCCAGAGTAAAAGAAAAAACTGTTTGTTTCTTCAACTAAAGTGTTGTGGTGTTACTCCTCAGTCTGTAAATAAAATCCAGCAGGATACAAACTTGTTGAGCTGCTCTGGTGTTCACTGAAACATATTTTCACTGTAAACAAAAACAACAGGGCACCGTTAGTTAATTATAAGGGAGTAGATTACACTACCTTCACATGGACAGTTTGTGTGACTGTCATTCATTACATACAGGCCATGGGTGACAGACAACAGATAAAGTCCACTGAGCCAGCCTGACAGCAGGGGCTACAGGTGTCACATCACAGGTGTTGTGTGGATTGCCATAATAAGGCTGTTTCCCAGGAGACCATACTAATGCCTGCTCACCTGTCTAGGAAATGTTATTTCCTAGATAGAAATAAATCATACATCAAAAATAACTTGTAAATGCACCTCAGAATCATATTTTCTAAATAAGTGAATTAACCAATCTTAACAGCTAATAGTGGAAAACAAAAGTATTGAACTTTAAAAATGAAGTTTAACCCATAAAGATCCAAACATCTACTGGTGACCAAAATCACTTACTGATAGAAAAAGTTAAATAACTGTTGATCCAGTAATCCTGTCGATCCATGTAAATAATTTGTGCAAAATGCAGTTTGTCATCCTTTCTTGGTCATCAGATATGACCCATTTGGACATTCAGAGGCTCCGTAGTGAACATGGAAACATCGTCATCTTCTACAACATTGATTCACCAGTGGCGTTTGATCAGTAACAGTGGATGGACACACTGGGTTTATGTTCAGATAATGACAGCCTATTTTTACTGAAAAAAGTCTCTTTTTCCTCCATTTTCTCTGTTTCTGATATAACCCTCAACTTTAAGGTCTATACATGACCATGCCATGAGAATAAAGGCATTTTAATGCTTAAAGAGAATGCCTTGGAGTTTTCTTCCTGTTTGTCAACCCTCAACTTTAATTTGAGCTTTTGTGAACATCAATCATGATCAGTGACTTAATATAGGAAAATACCTGATTTTCACTTAAGAATGCAAAATACTGAGCATAATATTAGAATAAATGGTGATAAATCACTTAAGAAAAACTCATTTGGGAACTGAAACAAAAGTAGCACTGGGTCTTTAGGGGTTAAGATCTGTCTGCAAATGATTCACCTTTGTTTTGTGCTCAAAGAAATTCCACTCTTTAAGGAGCAAAATCGTGACAAAAATGAGCACATTTCAGTAGATCTGGTTTGGTGTTTCTATACTAAAGGTCAAAGGCCAGCATGATAAAGCATGAGTGGGTGTCATCATGCCCGATCCCCCACCTACAACACACAGCTCAACCGCTCAAGGGCTCTTGATCTGCCCCGTCCCTCGTCTAAATATACCCAGCGTTATCCTTCAAATAAAAGGGCACACTGAATGGGAGATGCACAAATTCTGGTTTACAGGATGGAAAATATGACCTTGTCAATGAAAAAAGAGGCTCTGAAACAAAACAGCGAGGCGAGGCTTCACTGTTCATTTGATTATGCCCACACATCAACAACAGTTTGTGAAAAACAGCCAGCAGAAATAACCCTGAGTTCTGGAAGAGTCTTTTTGGTGAGCTGCTTATCATAGAGCGCCGGCTGAGCATATGGGCGACTGGAGACTGCAGCGTTCCATCACCATCTGGGAAACAGAGACTACGTAGGTGTATCACCATCTGCTGTCTGAAAACATTTACACAGGCAGATATTTTATGCCTTTTTTTTTTAAAATGTGTGTCTAATAGCAACATAAACAACAACACTCTCGTAAACAGTATTTTTAGGTTTCTATTTAAATTAACTGGTTCATTCCAGTGTCTATTTCAGTGGTTTCTCTGTTTCATACTGTACATAAACACATTCTCATGGATAATAAACTGAATTGTATCTGGAGGTTACTCATGACTTGGCACCTTTACACTTGCCATTTAGAGCACAAAACAACAGATAAAAGTGGTGTCCAAACTAACAGAATTAACAAAACACTGATTAAATATATCACAAAACGTACTTTGGGTGTGAAAACAAACTATTGGCTCTAAAGATTCCATTTTTAGGACTCAGATACTAGTTCACACAGAATAGAAGCAAGACAAAATAATACACCACAAAGCATTACATTCAGATCTTTTACTTCAGCAAAAGCACTAACAGCATACTGCAAAAATACTATACTATAAGTCAAGGTTCTGCATCCAAAAACTTGAGTAAAAGTATTGTCAGCATGGTATCATATCTGTACAAAAGGTACAAGTGGTCTTTGTGTAATAAAATGATTCATGTCAGTGTTTAGTTACTAGTTTTGTTTACAGTAATACATCGTATTATCCAAGATCATCATCACAGTCCTTTGAGAATAACCTATCTCTAAAAAGTCAACTCTTTATGAGCTCAGAAAACAGGCTTTTTTTCCAGCTTTGTGACCATGCATCTTCCAGCTAATCCATGAACATTTACTTAAAAATTTTCTCAACACATAAAGGAATGCTTCATCTTGCAGGAAGACTGTAATCTGAGAAATAACTAAAGCTCTCAAAAGTACAATATTTCATAACATGAAAATAGTCAAGTCAAGTCAACCTGTGTCACTGCTCTAGGTCAAACCCCACTTGATGCATGATTCGAAAAATTATTATAAAGTGAAAAAGAGACTGAGAGTGTGGTGATTAGAGGCTGAATGTTCAGGTGTGGAAGTGGGCCAGGAGTAGTTCAGGGACGTCCGTACGACAGAGAATCCCAAGACTAATGTAGAACCACAGGAAGCTCTGACAGGGTTGTTCTGAGATTTTGTATTTTACTACTTTAGAAATTCCTGCCAAAAACTTCAAAATTAGTAAAGTCTGCAATATAATTTCTTCTTTTTCTTGTCATGATGCTGTGCTTTCCAAAAGGAAACTGAACCCCAGAGGCTTCCTAAACCAGAGCCTGTGTTATTCTGTCACTGTGGTGTTTAATGTGTTATTTCTGAGTCAAACCATCAGTTAAACCAGTCAAGGTAGTGGTTTTAGGAGGCAAAGTTGCTGCCTCTGTTTGAGTCTGGTAGTTAAGAGAGCAATAAAGACTTCACCTTGAAAATGAATGAGGTTTGGAAGAATCTGATATAAGGACAGGTGATTTGAACACTTCTGAGAAGCATGAATGTAGATTTTTTTTTTTTTTTTTGTGTGTCCTACTCGGATTCATCGTGGAAGTGTGAAGACTCCTGAAGATTTCACAATAAGAAGAGTGAATTAAGCCATTTTCACCAATAAAATGCAGATCTATAACCATGTTTATGGCTGAAAAAACATGTTTGTGTGTTCAGTATGAGTTCAAATTTATCACAAAGTTTTGACATTAACACTTATGGAGATGTGTGATTTTTCACTGAACAGGAAGAGGATAATCTCTAAACTGTAATAAGAGTAACTGAAGCTGTCAGACAAATGTAGTAAAGTGAAAAGGACAACACTAAAATATACTGTTCCAGATACTGTATTTGACCAGTGTACAACATCAAACACACAACTTGCCAACTGGATGTTGAATTCTACAATGATAAGTCAGCTGAAATTACTCTGTGAAATATGTAAAACAATACCAAACATCTGTAGAACTGCACAGACTGCTTTGTCAACCTCTCCACTGCAGCAAATGAAAACAGGACAGCTGTTCAACCATCAAACTCAATTAATCACCTGGCAATCCCTTGTCAAGCAGTCCAGCATGACATCACTTAAGCGTGAAAGTATTCGGTGTAATACATTCACATTAGATAAAAAGACCACAAGATTAGAGTAGAGGTCTCCAATGTCAAGTAAATCCATTATTAACGTACATAATCCATTGTGTTCATAATCTGTTGTCACACAGAGAAATACAGGGTATGGCCATGATTAGTCCCCTAATGGATTAACATCCAGGCCTAAGTTAAGTAGATCAACTTGAACCTTTGCTGTCCTCAAAACCCCCAATGCTACCTGACAGTGACCCTGACCTTAAAACTGACGCTGCTAAAGTTAGCTCTCTCACCTATTTACTTTTACATGCAGTGGATATCAAATGTCGTCATTCTTATTTATTGTATTACAAAGATTAGCTACAAACATTAGTAGACATTAGATTTATCTATGGATCTTTGCGTAAAATATTTAATGCTTTGATGCCATATTTTGCTGAATGATGCACAAGGGCAGATCTAAAGGAGAGAGGGCTGAAAAAGTAAGTAGAGGTTTACGTCAGAGAAAACATCTTCTGTGATAGCAAAAGGTCGTATCACATCAGAGTCTGAGGATCGGCACCATCTTGAGCAAATCAGTGCTGTAATGGCTGTTTTTCACAGAATCTCATAAGACGATACTCAAGGGTGTATATTGCGTAACACGAGAATGAAGGACAAATAACTCCATAATGCTGGTAATGCACTTTCCAATACTGTCCATTTAGCCTCACAGAGCAGAGTGAGAGCAAATAATCTGCAGCTAGTGGCTTAAAACAATACCCAGACCACTTAAGATCACATTTTCAATTTGCTCACTGTCTGCAATGCCTCAATAGACAACTTGTCCGATGTAGACAGGATTTGAAGCAGCTGTAGAGTAGATGAACAGCAGTTAGTCATATAATCATTCAGGGTTTTGGCAGGTTTCAACAAGTTCAGACCAATTTGAATGTAGTTTACAATGTATTTCACCTATTCCTCTTATTCTTACACACACATATATACATATGCATAAGATATGAATGAATACAAAAGGGATGAAAATAATTTAAAAGAAATCATCTCAACTTACTGCTTTGAAAAGAAGCTGATTTCTATGTTTGCGTACATATCACATAAATACTCTGCACAAGTTGCTCACATTGTTTCACATTACTTTTATTACAGTGATCAATACAATCTTTTTTTTTTTAAACACATTTAAAAGCAGGGCAGAAGTTAATGCACCTTTACATAAAAGTATATCAACTTCATAATCAACTCAAGGTGTGCTACAGTCATATTTAAGACATCCATAAACATTTTAAGGTTATCACTACTGGACTGGACTACTGGAGTTGTTAAAGACCTACAAAACCCTGTAATATAAACTCTACCTACATGTGACTGGATGAACACATCACCCTGAGCTGCACCTTGTGTTTGTGTTCAATCATAAAAATTGGAATGCAGTGGCTCAACATTTCTTCACTTAAATTATAACCTTTGAAGTACTTAATCAGTATATTTGTTAATAGAGTTAGAGTTCCCTGGCAGTTTTCTAATGAGTTTCATATTTAACTACTTCAGTCCTGTTTCAAAATTGATGTAATTTTGCAGAATACTGGCACATGAGGTTCTGCCCTGGATTTCCCTGTGGCCCATCATCTATGTGCTTTTCAACAAAACAACTTGTCAACTTTATTCTTTCCTTGTGAGGACACAGTGACATGGTGCTGTGGAGAAACGGCTCCTGCAGCAGAGAGGGGCCTTTTATGAACCAAATACCAAACCCATAACCAAGGAGATTTTCATTCCAGTGGTGTCCCCCACTGTGAAAACCTAAAAGCCAAAGCTTCAGCTCCACTATGAAAGCAGGACTAACTAAATGACACGCCAAACACAGTGTATCACAGGATTCGGATGGTTTAGAGTAGATACACTTCAATTAACTTTGATTTATCGGATTTACGGATATCAAAACCTAAGATTCACAAATGAAAAGCAAATGTGATAGTGTTGACAAGTACATGATGGATTAAGGCTATCAGAATTATTTTTACAATCCATAGGTCAATAAACTAATCTTGACACCGCTTCTTCTTTCTAATATATACGTATAGTTGTTTTAATGTCTTATTTAAGTGTAAATTCTATTTCCACTGTGCTTTATTCTACTTGTACAAACAACTTTTAACTTTTTTGGAAAGGTGCTATATAAATGAAGACTATTATTGCTATTCATATGTAGTGCAATTTATGTGTGTTTATGTCTGTGTTATGTCTGTCTGTCTGTCTGTCTTTGTTAACATTTAGGGAATATACCAGAGTTCTTGGGTACCATCCCTAAGGTAAATGCAACTTTCAGATCCATTAGTAAATTAAATTCTACATTCTAAAAAAAATTATAAGCCTCAAGTGGAAGGTAACATATCAGATGCTAAAATGAATGATTTATCTTAAGTATATGATGATGTTAAGGTTTTCGTGAAGGTTTATGGGTATTACAATGCCTGACTAAATTGTGCCAATAACAAAATTTAAAAAGAGATGTTAAACCAAGGTGTAATTGTACGATATAATGTTATATTGTTGATGCAGTGGTCAAGAAATATGACACTGGCATGCAAGAGAAATCCATACCATTACCCTGGTCAGTGATGTTTAACATGTTTTGATGAATGGATGGAGGGTTGTCCTGACCTAAATGTGGACGTTGATGAGTGACAGAGGCAGTATAACACAAGTTTGGCATGTGGGACAATTTGCTAAAGCTAGTGGAGATGTGTCCTGTAAATCCTGTTACACCAGCCTGTCAGCCTCACTTCAAGTGCCTTTTATAAGCCCTCGATAACACTGTCAGGACTTGACTTGTAGGCGATTAAGTAAGCATTGCGTGCAGTCCGTATGTCAGTTTCATGTAGGTTAAAACACTCATTGAAACACCACAGACATGCAGCATGACAAAGGAGTATGAGGCTAGCTGTAGCCATGCTAACCCCCCTGGCCGGCTGACAGAGCAGGGCGCATGTTTGCTGGATCTGACAGCTGAGAGGGGGGTTTAAAGGAGAAGGGGCTGGACCAAAAACAGCTGATAGCAACAAAGGACAAAACAAGTTGCTGGCAGCATTAAGTTACAACTTTACAGCCATGATAGCAGTGTTTTGAAGTTATGCTAACACCAAAAACTGGAAAACCTACCTTTGCTTTACCGGCCTCGAGCTTCTTTTGCCTCTCCTCGTCTTCCATCACCGCTGTCCCTGTGGCTGAAACAGACGACAGACTGCTTCATGCGAAACACCACTAAGTAAACCCCTAAACGCTGACTGTTAAATGTCTATAGCTTTTCTTCCAGCTCGTTTCTACAGCCCTCCCTCCCGTTTACTAAGAGCTGTCTCCTTGTTGGTAGTCCGCCGCCATGTTTTCCACGTAAACATGAGCCCATCTATGATGACGTCGCGTAGGTGCCATCAAGGCCACGCCCCCTGACATTCCACTACTGCTGCTTTCACTTACTGATAAAAACCTCGTAATTACTACAACATCCTAATAATTAGTCACTGAGTTGTTGGCTGAAGGGAAATGAAATGGTCATCGTAAGCAACAAAACATTACAAAAAACGCGGTGCAAATCTTGACATAGATATAAATCATTTAATATTGGGGCAAAATTGGAGCATTTAAGAAACTTGACCCTACAATGTGCACATAGCAACACTAAACTTGATTTTTAGAAAAAGAAAAAATGAGTCAGCAGATAAACTTGGGAAATAAACAATAAGCTCATTCAAGTAGCAGTGGTGGTATGTCACCAACTGCATTCACTGAAGTCCAGATCTTAAGCACTTCTAGTTTACACGAGCATGTTTAGCTTTATATTTCTACCTCACTACATTTTATATACAAATATTCAACCACATTTATTACAAGTACAGTACTGTGCAAAAGTCTGAAGCTAGAATTAGGTTTGTTGTGGTGGCAAAGTTATAATAACCATACAAATATGCATTTCTTAGTCTCTATCATGATACAAGTAGAATATACAAGAAATGGGTAATATTTAGAGTGAGTCTTTTGCATTCAACATGTGAGCTGTTGCTGAACTTATCCTCTGGTGTTTCATTCAACAAATATCAAACATTTCATGTTGTTTGACATACTTTTTACCATGTTAACAGAGGGTATACAAAATGATGATGTGTCTGTAGTTGTCATTTAGGTCATATTTTCTGTGTATTTTAATACTCTGGACTTATTTTTTCTTGACAAAGAAATAAGTATACAAAGTTTTTACATTGCTGTAAAAAAAAAAAACGGTTAAATTAAATGTGGCCAAAGAGTTTTGAGCCTTACTCTTCACTTGCAGACTCATACTATTAATATAAAGTAAAATCAACAAAAAATCATGACGTGTTATAGTAGTTTATGCTACCCAACAATAAATACAGTTATTAAAATGAACTCCACCATCAACAACTACAACGCTCACAGTGAACCAGTTGCATGACTAATCATGAGATGTTAATAAGACGATTGTTATTCCAAAATTATGCACTTGTACTTTTGATATTTTAGGTACAATTTGATGGTAATAGTTTTTATTTAGGTATGGTTTTCACTGCTTTTTGTTTTTTTAACTTGTAACACAGTATTTTTACTTCATGTGAGTCTCTCGTCTCCTACTGTTAGAAAACTTGGATGTTACAAGGCCTTTTTACATAGTGCCAAAACATATGGGTTAATCAGGCAAACAATTAAACAGGATTTAGGAGTCTATCCTCCTTATTTTATGTCTTATAAGATCTTCAAGACATAAGTTTTACATTAATATTGCATTCACATCCACAAATATTTTGGAGTATTAGTTACTGATTAATCTAAAAGCTTTCCACTTAAACATTCAAGTACTTATCTGACTAAAGCAGAACAAATGAAGAATTTAATTGCATTGACAATTATGTATTTCTCGTTCCTTATTTCCCTCCTTATTTATTACTGATCATAACAATAAACAATTTGGGTTCTTCTGCTTTATAACAAACCAAACTTACCTAAAATATTATGCAGCCCAGATACATGACAAGACAGCACTCCTGAAGGTTTTCTTATTCCTGCCATCCACTGTCTGAGTTTGATATTTGATTAGAATCATTTTAATAATGACCAAAATTTCACTTAACAACTCACAGTCTGAATTCTGCTTAAAACGTCTGCTCAGTTTCTATGGTAACCAGAAGAAAAGAGGGCCAGAGCTGTCCCAGTTGCGAGACCTGTCTCTGCTTTTTGTAACATATTAAGAGCAGTTTTCTTTATAAAAGCCTTAGTCACCACCTTACATTTTGCAGCATGATACTGGACTGAGCTAATTCAAACCTTCACATTTCGGGTCCTTTGCTTAAAAACATCTGAGCATCCGCTGCTGAACAGGACAGCAGGTAACATGAGAGACTGGCATCAGTTTCTAGGACAGATGGTGGTGATAAAAGAAAGAGTGGCCAGTATTTCACTTACAAACTCCATGTAAAATTCAGTCTACTACAGTTTTTATCCTTACATGGTGGTGAAAAGAGGGTTGGAAATGAGTGTTCTTTGGCCTATTTTGAGGATTTAGGTAAAAGAACAAAGTTTTAATAGGCATTGTAGACAGGCTTACATGTTTAAGTCAGCTTGGTAAATTATTGATAAAGCTTAAACTGGGTCTTCACCATAACAAACGTGAATGCTGGTAACTTAAAGAAAATATAACAACAAAATGATATGTAATTTTGTTGAGTGGATTTAAAGTTCCTCAAATGTATTCTCAGTTATTACCCCCATTCCACTGAACTTAACTGAAATTAACAGAATCACTGGCGATTTCTATTTTTGCCAATTCTGTAGCTATAATTTAATTGAAATGTATATCAATATTCTTATTATCTTAATGTCTTAAATTATTTAATTCATTATTTTATTAAATTTTATTTGGGAAAATCTTATTAAACTGGGGCAATCAAGAGTGGTGTAATGGAAATATTACGTAAAAACACAAAATCATTCAAACAATAACTTTAAAATGAATAAATAAATGCATTGTATTGTATGCATAAATGCATACAAATGAGTTTTTCATATTAAAGTCTACTCAGTATTATACCATGTGAGTTTCTTCCAAGGAAACTAGTTAAAATTAACTTTATTAGCGTTTTAAATTATGATAATTCAGCTCAATATTTTGTCAGAACTCTTTACCTTAAGTAAATTAAACCTCAAAGTTTTTTTTTAAACTTACCATATATGCCCTGCAAATTTCATCTTCCTTTCTTCCTTGGTCATGTTGTGGAGTTTGTTTCATTATCACTGTTATTATAATTTGTCTTAGGTACTGTATATATTTAAACAAAGTGTGAATAGATAAACTAAAATTTTAACTTTATCCCTGGTGGAAACCATGACAAAAATTACCTCCAGTGTTAAAATCTTCTAAAACTGATTATTTATTCATGCAGATCTCAGTCCCATAAGCTCAAAATAGTTAACAGTTGCATAAAACGCAATAATTTTGTGCTACCCCTTGTCTTTTTTACAGAAGTCACCATAATGACAAAGTTTTTGTCTGTTCTTCAGGTCAAAACATACCAGCAGCAGCAGGAGAGGCAGCTCTGTGTCTCCGGCTGACAGGAGCTGTGCAGCTTATTGTCTGGCAGATCTTCAATTCCACCCATCTTCTTTTGGACATTCTTATTAGTTTACCTTCAACAAGTGAACTCCTGCTGAGCACAACTACATCTACAAGAACTACTGGGCATTTGAAAGTTTCGACAGTTTCTAAATTATTGATTCACTGAAGGAGTATGGTGTCAGCAGTTCCCCAAGCAACTTTAACAAGTAGACCACAACAAATGGAGCACAACAGAGTACCATGTAATATTAATAACACAACAATGTATTGATCTGATAAGTGCCTTCACTAAACATTTGGATAGAACAAGACAATCTGGCCACATTCAGGTGAAAATGAATAACACAGGACAAGGAACAGAGGCAAGAGAAAACTGTTGATGCTATTGCATGATTACATTTACGTAGTGTTTTAAATCATGCATGGCTGAGATACAATAATTTTCCAGTTCATTAAGTTCACATTTTGCTGGATGAAGCAGACTAGCACAACTACCCAACAAACATCTAGCCTCCAATGAAGTAAATAACAATAAATTAAAATACCTATAAAAACATTTCAACCAAAATTTAAGTTAATAAAAGTAGGCTGTTTTTGTGTGCTTTATAAACATAAGTGCATTATGGCCGAGGAACAATAATGTACATTAAACAATGTAGTACTTTTACCCAAGTACAGATTCATACTTTAATTGACTATTTACTGACTTGACAGATGTGATCCAGCTTTACTTGTGTACTTTTTACTCCACTACATTTGGATGGTTTAACGATTAAGATTACATTTTTTCATCTCCTTTCTGACCAGTGAGGGGTGAACTGTTCCTGTATGTGTTAAGAACATTTTAACTTGAAAAACACAAACACAACACAAACATCACATCACAAAGCTGAAGTTGGCCTGTTTTTCTGCGCACATGAAAAGATGAGTTTTAAGAGACGTGTGCTTCTCACAAAACAATACATTGATATTATGATCCTAAAGAATAAG
>JAPQRP010000003.1:37522451-37550026 GCA_037367295.1 Apogon hyalosoma
TGTGCATAACACAGACACCCCCCCCTCTAGTCTGCCTCAAAAAGCTTTTCTTCTTCTCCTGCCCCCCCCCCACAAACTCACTGAAAAAGTTCCAGCACGTGACCACGTGTACTGTGTTATGTTATAATGTATGTATGATTTCATATATGTCTATGCATGTGCTTGCATTCTGTAACTTCCTGTCTGTACTGTAACTTCTGAAACTTCTAATGATGGCGGTGCCATAATATGGCAGCGGCTGCACAGGTTTTTGGAGAACTGTACATCGAAATTTCGTTTGCTGTGACATGCTGAATGTCTCATTCTTCTGTGACATGTAAAATGACAATAAAGCTTCATACCTCCAGAAAAAAAAAAAAAAAAAAGGTTTACCTCCACCATCTTGAATACAGAAAGAGGAAGAAAACACACTTCAACACCTCATCATACTGGTCTAATAATTATTTCCAAAGCTGTATCTGAATCTGAGATTGTCAGTAAATACTCACTAACCCTTCGGTCACTCTCCATCTATGTTGCCTCCATAAATAGAGGAAGTAAAAGCAGGACTTCCCTACCATTACGTTTTTTTTTTCACCACACTTAGACCAAATGAAATAGGTAAAAACTATGTGAAGTGTTCTCAATCAGACTTTGGTTATGGTGCAAAAACCTCTTCACTACTGTTCAATCAATACTACTTTGTTCTTCATGTCAAGGCCCTTTAGATTTATTTCACTTTCACTTCATTTTATCCTTGTTAATGACTGAACAGGATCACCAATTTAACAACCTGTGTAAGGTTAAATCTTGCTTAATTTTTAGGAAACTAGGGAAACCCCTTAACAGAAAGGAAATTTATCTAATGTCAATGAGAAATTCAGAAATGTTGCCGCTATGACCATCAACATGAATTAAACACTTTCTATATAATTTAATTTTATGTGTAACAACTGCTTTGAGATTTGTGCTTTAAGTCTATAAATGGAGCAATCCTGACACTGCAGGTCCTAACTGTCCTTCACTTCAAACTGCAGCTGAATGAGCATCTTTGCAGCAGCAGCATGTGATTTGCACCAGTACTTGAATGCAACACCTGATGGTCAGCTGCTTCATCATCATATTGCATAACAGACAATCTGTCGCTACTGAAGTGCTGATGTGGACACGACTGTTGAGAATTTGCTGAGTCACAAAGGACATCGTAGTGAAAGTTTTCCAAGTTTTTGGCAGAACTTTAGTGTAAACAGCATTTTATTGTGCAAGAGCGATTACTGCTGAAATACACAAACATACCCAGCAATTTTCACATCAGTCTACTTATTTAGTCTTCATGAGCAGTAAATACACCCATAGTGTAGTTTTAAGTGTGATTATTCTTAAAAGTTGACTGATGTATAAATGTGTAATCAATGACAATATACAGTGGTAAAATGCAACTGTAATCTGGGCTACCATGAAGTATTATTTTCATTGTCCATTAATCTCCTGGTTATTCGGTTCACATCTACCATAAAAATCTGAAAACATGTCAATTACATATATTTATATTTAGCTATCATAAGTTTGAGAAGGCACAACCTTCAAAATTTTGTTATTTCTGATTGGAAAATGACTAAAGTTATGTAATTATCAAGTTAAATGGCAATTTTTTAATGGACTAGATGATGAACTAAGTGTCAGTATAAACATATAAATATATAAACATATAAGTATAAAGTCAGTATAAACATTATGTTGCCTAGATTACATGTTCATGTTAAATAAAGCTGTTATTCTTAATTTTTCCCAAATTTTAAGTTTAATTTAGTTAAGAAAGGTTGACTGAAGAGTTTACAAATGCAAATATCTGCTTAAACTGGGGTTAGGCCTATATATTAGTATAAGGAGTTCCACATTTCCTAAAATTTGTCTGTTTAGGAACTAAAAAAAGTCCACTTTTTCATTTTTTTTTGCATTTTCATAATACTAAACCTTGCACTGTAGGTGGTACTGAATTTTGTTGTTTTCCATTGTTTTGGGGTATTATTGTGTCTTGGTTTGTTAGACAACATGCTCATGAAACAATAGAAACATACCTGCATCGTTCTCAATGAGAGGTTCACTGTCTTCGCTGTCATCTGAATGCGCGGCATCGATGGAGCAGCCATTTGGCAATGGCATGGCAGTTGTCTGACTGATAGATTTAATGTGTGAAATGATGTCACTGAGCCATGTTGTCACAGACGTCTGCTGCTGAGGTGAAGACAATCAGTCAGAAAAACATACAATGACACACAAAACCCGTGATATGTGGAGTGATAAACATACCTACAAAAATGAAATGACACAACACATCAGTAGATTCGTAGTGGTCAAGAATGTCTCATGAAAACCTGTGAAGAAAAAAACAAGGTCAGACATCGAAACTGAAACACAAATGTGTTAACACTTGTCCTGTTGGAGATTTCATAGACATGTGGATGCACTGGACTAAAACTTTCAGTTACAAGGTGTTCGGAACAGTGGAAGTGACAAAGCTCACACTGACTTTATGCGGTTGTGGTGGTTCTACAACCGTTACCTGTCTTACAATAATCTCACATGACCACATCATCATAGTTGTGTTGTCATTAAAAGCCACAGACTTTTAATGACAACAGTAAAACAATAAAAAACCTCCTTCATGATGCCACCTTCACAGTAACTAAAGAAATAAGCCACATGTTAAAATCACACTTATTTGGAAACTTTTTGCTGTAATTATTTGTATTCTTTCACTTTTTACACACTTTTCACTTTCACTTTTGACCTCCTTTCTAGTGTGCTGTTTTACCTCAGAATTGAGCTGCTTTAACTTTGTTTTGTGTTTTGGTTGATTCTTCCTCACCTCATTAAAATGATTTATGAATAAAACAACTTCTGTTTTCTTCATTTCAAAAGGGCTTATGCACCAAGAAATCCAACATGAAAACAGGAAACTCCCAAATGGTAGATAAGAGCCTTAAACTGAACATTATGAACATCAAATCAATATTATTGATTTGGAAAGATTTGTCTTGTTGGCTCTGCTGACCAGACCTGACCTGCTGATCAATGTTATTGTTTTACATAAATATATTTAGTCTTTACTTGTGTAATAGTAGAGCGTGCACAAAAGGTGTAAATCAAAGTTCAAAATTACATATTGATAATCATAAATAAAGTTGCTAAATTAAATAATTCAACTAATTATTTGTTAGACAATTTTGAGATTCCATTAATTATTTAAAGTAATTTTAAAATAAAAAATACCATAAAACAGATGTGGCATATAGACCTATTAATACTGTTTAATGATGTGCAGTTGAATATATAAACGCTGAGTAACTGTTTCATTTAAGTTTTACTTCTACCTTTCATTTCTGTTTATCAAAACTAAAACGGTAACATCATGGGGAAATAACTCAGATCTCCAAAAATGTTACTGAGGAACTGAGAAAAAAATGACTTGTCTGTTGAAAGTATGTTTTTGACATTTTTCAGTATGTTAAAGACTTATAATAAATTATCAAAGAATATAACAGCACCAAAACCTGAATTATAAACTGTGGTTACTATTTGTCTATTAAAGTTAACACAAAGTTTATAGAAGTATATGTCAGCACACAGCTTCAAACAAATACTGACTGGCTGCTTTTAAAGTGTGTTTGTGTAGTTTTATTTCTGATTTGAAAATGAGAGCGTAAGTTTTTTCCTCATGCTTTTGGTTCATGTCATAAAGTTCCATGTTTTTGTAGGATGACACAAACCAGAAATACTTGCTGTGTGAGCAGACATCTTAATTAAAGACTGCTCTTTGTAAAATAGGTTATGGGTCAGTAACACGTCAAGTGTCTTAACCTCAGGCCTTAAAAACTGTCAGTGCTTTGCAAACTCTAGTCATGCCATGTAGACTTTTAATCACACAAATTAAGTGTTTAAGGCACTGTATGATCTGCATACATATCTTAAAATGTCTGTTTTAGTGTTATATTTTACTCCATAGAATCCTTTTTTAACCAGCTGAGTCAAAATGTGAATACTTGACATTTCGAGAATTATTCTGAGGACTCCTGAAGATCATGTGTCTACTGTTTGGGCATTTGAAATGTGTATAGACATGTCTGTAAAAGCTTATCAGCCATGTCAATACCTTCTATAGGCTTTTCTGATTTTCTTCTACAGTTTCCAGTTAACTTAATTCATTTTAATACAAGTCATCACACATTTTTATACGTCTGTCTTAGTTGCAAAATTCCATGCTTGATTTTGCCTGTCACCTGTCTGTTTAATTATCTGAAGTTTAATTAACACTTAAATCACTCCTAATCTTTCACTGAATGTCTACTGCAAAACATATGGCACTGAACACTTAACTTTGCCATGTGACTAAAGTCTGTATTAACAATCATTGTTAAACTAAATGAGAATCTTTCATGAGATCTTTACATAAACAGCTCCATTCACTTCTTGTTTCTACAACAATTAATGTATTATGGGTCTACTACTGATCTTCCCTATTTGAGCACAGCTGGGTTTTAAATTACCCATGGCTTTGGCAGGCATTTGGGTATTTTGTACTGAGGTAATTTAAGAAAAAAAAAAAATCTAGACTTTTTTCTTATTGACCTTTTAGGGCAGAAAGCCATACATTTTTGTAAATGCTATGAAAAAGTCCTACTATCAGCAGGGAAATGTAAAACAAATACAGCCTTAAACATGCTTGAAACACTATTTAATACACTACATATTGTATTTTGGATATGTAGTGATTACTTGATAAATTTTAGAGTAATCATTATCACAATAAAACGACATTCACAACTTTTGCTGGTTGAAACAAAGAAGAAGCGACAATTTGGTCACACCTGTAAGTAAACTGAATAAAAAAATATATTTAGGATTGCTGGTTATATGAAAAGAATTAGATGTAACTTTACATTTATTCATAAATGACAGGACGAAAAATTAGAATATGTCGACCTAAAGGAAATTACTAATTGAAGTGATAAAACAGGTGGATATAAGGTGTCAGACAGAATTCAGAGGACAACATAAACAAATGCAACATTTACTTAAAGCAGACTGAAATTAACTGAATGCAACTGCCAGGCACTTGTGTTAATCAGTTCTATATCTACCAAGCTATGTGACAAATATTACACTAATACAACAGAAAGATAAGAGAGAATAATTATTGTAGTATAATAATAATAATATCATAAAGAAACGCCTAAACTGACTAAAAGCACCTGTATATAGTATTAAGTAGTCTATCATAGCTAACCGGTATGACTCCTCGATTCATAGGAAAAGAGCATCTCGTCAAATGCAGTTTGTTTACCTTGTATGCAGTTTATAACCCTCTTCTCTTGATGGTCACAGGTCGTTAAGTCTACAAAATGGAAACATTTTCTTTGACGTTACTTCGTTACATTCACCAGGTAACAGACAAGACTGAACAACGATTCTGTTTTTCACTGTCTGAGAAGAAAAACAGTCACATGAGCCTCCGCTAACTTCGGGGAAGAGCTGATCTTTAAAATAACACGAGCCATATGTTACGTATCAACGTCACCTCGCATGTTATGTAGATCAACCCCAACGTGATGACGTAAAAAACGTCACCGGTGAATAACACATCCCCTTTTCGAGGGTTAGCTAGCTTTTGACAGGCTCTTTGCTGTTTCTATCTGCTTAGCGTGGAGGCGACTGACATCTAAACATATACATTCATTTACGAGTCATTCCTACTCTACTCATTCGTCTAGTGGTTTATGAGCTGAAAAGACATTTCCGCGTAACCGAGGCTGTTTTCGTTTGTTGTTATGGCAACGAACCCACCTCTCACGAGCGGTTGACAAGCAAACATCAACAGCTGCACGAGTTCATGGTAATTAATCTGTCCCAAGTTAGGTTGTACGAGAAATAAAAGTACAGACAATATCGACCCCATGGCTCATCACAGAGTAAGTAATATGTCATAGATATTTTTTCAGTATCTGCTGATTTTCTCCGTAGTGAAGTTTTGTTGAGTTCTCGTCCCATGTGCTAACTTACGCTAGCTAACATAGCAACATACAGGGTAGTCTGTATCATTAATTGCCTCTTCCCAAACTTAAATAATACTTTATCTACTAGTGGATAAACTTTTCGGATTTGTGCTGCTGGTTAATATTTTGCTTCATGTTTCAGGCTTCAGAGTCGAAGCGAGAGCAGTTTAGAAGGTACCTTGAAAAGTCTGGAGTCCTTGACACTATAACAAACGGTGAGTGCAAAAGTTATTCACATACAACATTTGTAACTTGTAAATGTGAGACTTGTCAAAGCTGTTCACTTTTTGCCTGTTGTGCTACTTCATCACCAGCCTTGTTTATGTTTTGCAGTTTTAGTGGCACTGTACGAAGAGGCTGATAAACCGAACAATGCCTTGGAGTATCCTTTTCTAGAGATTTCTGAGACTAGATGTACTGAGTTTGTCCGGTGTGACTACAGTTACTCAAGGACAAGTGCCTTAAACCAGTACTGCACTTCAGTATTTCCATTTTATCACAATTTATCCTGCAGCTTTTGCTAGTAGTTAACTTTCAACTTAATCTTTTTCATCCCTTTCTTGTCTAGTGAATATCCAAATGCGTTGCTTTTCAGTGTTCATGATACAATGACAGGGGAGTGTCCTCAGGAATGGACAAAATCTTCCTTTGTTTGGATAAATTCTCATTTTGTTGTTTTTCATGAAAGATAAAATGTACTCACTACTGACTAATCTACAGATTATTTTCTCAGACGAATTTTTTCAGATGTCTGAAAATGGCGTATACTGTCAGTCAGACAAATTCCAAGATGTTCCCCAATGTTTTGTGTTGTAAATGGATTAAACACATTCAGTTTACTGTCACATAGTTGTAAAGAATTGTATTTAAGAAAGTGGAATTTGAACATTTTGCCCATTTTTTTCTTAAAAACACAAACCAATTAATTGCTTGAAAGATCAAGACAAAAAAATCCTTTAACAGTTGCCCACTAATTGATTAATTAGATAATCACAACAGCACTAACTGTTTTAGATTAAACTATCCAACGCCATAGAAAATATTTTGAGTTAGTTCAACGTTAAACCAGTAGGGCAGTCATTTAAATATTTACATTAATGCAGAAGAAATATTAATCTAAAAACTTTATACATAATAGTAAATCAATGACAGGGACCATTTTACAGTTTGGACAAAGATTACTTTGATTTTTAATACTTTAATTACATTTTATTGTTAATACTTTGTAGGTGAGGAATCTTCACCAAGCCCAGGTGGGATCATACTGTAGTTTCAGTACAACACAACAGTCTTAAGAGTCTGATCTGAGACAGATTTATTGCACTTTAAATGTAGTTAAGTGCATTTGTCCAGAGTTATTCCCGGAAAACCACTGACCACACGCCCTCTTATCTCATTTCTCTGTTACTGCTCTTACCATGTAATTTCCAAGAAGTTCTTATTACTTGTCTGCTTATAATCTGTTTTCCCTCTTCACAAACACTGTTTATCCTAATAGCCATGGACACCCATATCAGATACATTTGTTAATATTCACACTTTTGTTTTCTTGTTGCCTCTTGAAATGTGTTTCCTTCCTTTCCTCAGTGTCAGCCAAGATTATATTCTAGTGTAATGTTTCCCACCCAGTGTGCTGCAGCACATAAGTGGAAAATTATCCAATTTCAGCTGATTGGTACTCTAAGCGAGCAGCGTGATATAGTGTGCACATCTGGATTTACACACTTAATATCAGAATTGCAATGTTAGCCTATCCATTTCTGCAAAAGGCAGCATTTTGGGTGAATTTTAGGTCAGTTGTTAGAAAAAAAGTTTACTTTGTATGTTTGAGTCGGAAAAAATACACAGTTAAAATATTACCAATCATCCTTTATAACTAAATAAATAGACTCAAATCGCATAGTCAAATCCTAATGTTGTCCACAATTCTCTCAGTAACCAAACTGTGCAGTTCTAAAAAGATAAATGAGTGGATATGATTACCTGTAGAGCAGTATTTTCAGTGTTGTATCAGTACTTTTACTTAAAGCTCCAGGAACTGAAATAAGGGGAAGAAGTCATATATACCTACATTGAGCCCATTTCTCCTTTTTCCTCTGATTAGCCAAAATGTGCATCAGGGTAGATTTTCTGCAGTCTGCAAACACAGGCAAGGAGTAGATGCAGAAGTCTAATGTCTTCTCAGACCATTTGATTAACTGCACATTGACAGGTAAATATGGAATTTTTGCCCAGTGACACTAAAAAAAAACTATCAAGCAATGCAGCTTAAAAAAAAGAAAAGAAAAGAGCACCCGAATACTTTGTCCACAACTGCTGGATGAAAGCAGATTTAGGAAACTACACATAATGTCTACCCTTTCTAAGAGCAGTACACTCAACCTACATCATTATCCACTAAACTCTCTAAAATAAATGTTGAAGCGCACATTGACTTTAACCACCTGTACAGTTTCATAAAGCTTCATCTTGGTGGTTCCGGTCCAGAACCTACAGACACTGAGGCTCTTCGCATGGAGCTGGCTGATCTACAAGAAAAATGCAACCTCCTCTTGAAAGAAAACAAAGAGCTCCGAAACAGGGTGAGATTACAAAGAATAATTTCAATTCACAGATACATAGACAGTCTTAAGTGTGTAGCTCCTGATATGACCCTTAAACCTTTAAAACCTTTAATATTTTCAGCTGATGCAGTACGAACCATTGCCTGACGAGGGGACGGCAGAGTAGAAAACACAGGCTGTGATGTTGCTTCCTTCGGTGGGAAAAAAAAGAAAATGTTGAACAGTAGAGTTTTGTAGATTGTGTAAATGTTTATTACGGAAAGATGGATGTACAGTGACAACAAAACCACTGTTATTTTTGTTATTTAACAAGGAGCAACTTTCGCTTTCTCAAAATAAAAGTGTTTTTTTTTCAGCATTTGGCACTGATCATTGTCCCAAACTGACACTGACACTCCTCTGTCTCCACACACAACTCAAACAGAAAAACTCAACTGAAAAAAGCAAAACAAAAACATCATTACAGTGAATTTAGAACATATCGTCTTTACATTTAAGACATTTCAAAATTGATAACTGATGCTTCATACAAAATCAATACACTCAACATTACACATGTGCTTGATGGGAAATTAAGGCCCGATATAACATTTAAAGACATTTTTTTAATCCATGTTATCCTAACGTAAAGATATTTTTCACTCCTTTAACCTTAAAAGTATTGAAGTACAACCTCAAATCAAAGAAGTTTGGGCAGTTTGGAAATGCACATTAAAACAAAGCAGTGGTTCCTAAATTTACAGTACAATATAAAAAAGTATTTAATGTTTTTTTTTCCTGGTCAGCTTCATTTTACTTGTGAATGTACATCCTCCTATTTAAATCTGCAGCAGATTCCAACTATGAGCTCAAATGGTTCTATTACCTATAATGTAGATAAATAAATGTTGGTTCTTGAAATGTGATTTTGAGTAGGGCTGCAGCTATCGAATATTTTAGTATTTGAGTACTCTACTGAAAATTCCTTTGATTAATCAAGTAATCAGATAAAACTTATTTTTGCTTGGTTAAAGAGCAATTATAAATACACAAGAGGAAATAAGGTATTTCACTTAATGGAGGACGAATTGGTTTCCTTTTTTTTTCTTAGATTAACAGTTTTATTTCTTACATTCATATTGTGCATATGCAACAAAATGTATTTTCTTGACTAGAAACCTTTTCAGAGGCAAACACAAAACTAAATAAAATTTAATTACTTGCAACTTAGTATTTCTTGGAAGTATCAAAAAAATATATGGCATTAATAAATTTAAAAAAAAAAAAAAAAAGGGCATAAACATTGCCTTTTTGTTGCGCAACTTTGGCAGCTGTAAGTTTCAGAATTTACAATTTAAATGTAACAGGAATGCCTGGTGGCAAATAAGAGGCAAGAACATTTGAAAAGGAATTTGGAACGAGTCCATGCATGAACAGTTTCATACATTTCTGTTACATTCAGGAGAATCAAACCAATGCCCCCCCACACACACCTGTCTGTCATAACCTATAACCCCCCACCCACACACACGTCCAGTTAATTGATGATTCACTTCATTTTTGCAAAAAGTAGTTGGATTTTGCCGAAATTAGGCCGTGACAAAGCAAAAGAAAACTTTCCTCAAGCCGTGCTCCATTTTGTCCGTGCTTTTGGGCCTTTTTTGGAACATTAACCCTGCCTAAATCTACGTTTGTCACAATTGTAATAAACAGCCGCACATCTGAGAGGAGCCATATTTAACAGAAACCTAGCCGTTCGCAGGGCTAATGTCATGTTAATAAGGTGCATGTATGTTAATCTCATTGATTTGTGCTCCGTTCATTTTATTTGTCTTTGGAGGAGATGCTTCAACATGGCGGATGTGCTACTGTGGTTTGGAAGGGCCGTGTTACAGCGGATCCATGCACCAGTGTTCACCTGCTGTTCAGTCTGAAATGCTTCCACACTTTAGACGTTTTCTGTATTTTTTATTGTGTTTTTTTTGTCTTTCGTCATCTCTGTTATATTCACTCTCCTCTTCCATCTTCCCGCTGCTTCAACCGAACACTTCCGCGTCCTCTGTCATCTTCCTTTGCGTGAGGGACGTAAGCGCGTTGAGCTTTACAATGAAATAAGCGATTTCTCGAGGCAGACAAAATTCCTTGATCATTTTTTGTAATCGAGGTATTTGAATTATTCGAGGAATCGTTTCACCCCTAATATAAAGCTTAGACAGGCACCCTTCACACTGAAATTAACCGTTTAATTATGTTCTGCACTGTACAGATCTGTTCCCCTGTACATTTGGAAAACATCGGGCCTCATGGATGAATTGTTTGTACGCACAGATTTGATCTCAAATTATGTACAAGGACGAGGCCTTTCCTCTATGATGACAGTTTATCTGTGATTCAGTGTTTTTGCTTCATTATTAATCACTAAAGGTGAACTAAGACTTTTGCAGAGCACTGTAAATGGTAAGAATGGATGCGTATTTACAGATAAAACGTAACTGACCGTATATATCACTAAATCTCTTGTCTTCATATTATTTGCAATGAAAAACATTGTACACACAGAGCTCCATGTTGCCCGTATAGTCTACTTTGTAGAGCACATACCACATTTTGCAGCTGTCTGGGTTTTAATCCAGCTCAGGCCTCTGCTGCATGTCATCCTCTGTCTCTGTCCCCTTTGTTTCCTGTTTTTCCCTTTTGTTATTACTCTGATAAATTGGTAAATCCCAAAACATATCCATAGAACCAAAGTTGAAATATGTTTTTTTTATGTGCATTTTTCATAGCAACTCAACTTTCTCTGATTTGAGGTTGGATGTTCCTAATGTTTGAAAAGGACTGGATATATGTAATAGGTGTTTGTGATGGAAAACTATCCGGTTGCGTAACAGCACACTGCTGCCAGAAAGAGTATTATAGATCTGTGGTTCAGTTTTCCACCCTCTTCTAATCAGAGTGTGTTGTTGCATTGGTGCAAATCATTAAATGTCCCTCTGACCATTTGCTGCCACTCTGTAACTGCATGGAAATAAGTGTGATGCAGTAGAAATCCTTCCGGTGCAGATGGACTTTATACTTTCATATGCACTTTAGTATGATTTATAAAAGGCTGTTCTTAAAGCACTCATAAGCTCTTCATAAAGCTCACATTAAGCCAACAATCTCCAGGCATGTAAAGGTTTTCTTTGCCCTTTTAACACTTTTTAGAGGAAATGTAAGGATTGGAGGAATATAGTCTCTATGTCTTCAGCCTAAATGTCTTGATGTGGTCTCTGTGGCCACATTGGAAGCTCTGTAGTCTGTTGGTTTTATATCTGCAGATCAGTTGGGGCTCTTCTGCTGCTCCCACTGCTTGCTGCTGACACTCTGCGGTTTGGAGACGAGGCTGTGGGACTGTTACTCTCTCTGCTCTGTCGAGATACTGAACTCAGTTCCCCTGCAGAGTCTGGACTTTGAGACCTGCTCGGCCGCTTCATGTCTGGTTTGGAGACCATCCTGGCTCTGGGGCCCACACAGCTGCTGCGGAGCTTCATACTGTTGCCCCCATGGTACGAGTCCCCACTGTCTGACACGTTCCCCTCAACCACTGTGGAGCAGTTCCACGGTGGACTGACTCTTCGGGACTTCCTAGCTAGGCCTGACAGTGCGGTGCAGGAGGAGGTGTCCGCCACAGGGAGGGTGGGGTACTCCGAACGGTGACACCCCATCTCCTGATGTGATTCCTCTGGCTCGTCCTGTTTGTCGGCAGGAGGAGAACGTGTCTCGCTGCTGGTGTTGTTGGAGTTGCTGTTGTGCTCTGTTGGGCTCGGCACTCCTGCTTTGCTGTCCTTGTGGTGGTCCGGCTTTACACCAGAGTCCCCTTGTATTGGGACAAAGGCAGAGGAGGCGTCAAGCAGAGGGTAGTTTGGACCGTTCCCCTGCTTCTCCAGCAGTAATGTGTACCCACTCGGTGCTGTGGGGATTGTAGTTTTACGCCCTACATTAGTCCCCATGCAAACCTGATGCACAACTGAGTTCTTTTTTGACTTGTTGGAATAGTAATCATCCAGATCATCCTTTAAATGTGGGTAGTAGTCCAGGATGCCCCTCTTTAACCTTTTAAAGCCCAGGTGCATGATCTCCAGGAGGCTCAGAAACAGTGAGATGCAGGCGATGGCTTGCATAAACATCATAAAAACGGTCTTCTCTGTGGGCCTGGAGACAAAGCAGTCCACCACATTGGGGCATGGCTCCCTTTCACACTTATAAAGCGGGTTCAGGTGGTGCCCGTAGAGGATGTACTGCCCCATCATGAAGCTGACCTCCACAACTGAGCGTGTGACAATGTGGGCCACATACGTACACAGCAGAGACCCTCTGAGCGGCGCCTTGTTGAGCTTCCCCTGCTCCAGCTGCCTCATCTCCTTCTCAATCCTCTTCCGGACCTCCACCAGCTCCCCGTCCACCGCCTCCAGCTCCCGACGCAGGGCCACCTTCTTGCAGTGGCGCTCCTTCTCCAGGGCACGCAGCTGGTAGATGGCGTGGCCCATGTACACCAGCGAGGGAGAGGACACGAAAATGACCTGCAGCACCCAGTAACGGATGAGGGAGATGGGGAAGGCCTGGTCGTAGCAGACGTTGCGGCAGCCGGGCTGATCCGTGTTGCAGATGAAGTCGGACTGCTCGTCGTTCCACACGTCCTCCGCAGCGACGCCCAGAACCAGCATCCGAAATATGAAGAGGATGGTCAGCCAGATCTTCCCAACCATGGTGGAGTGGATATGGACCTCCTCCAAGATCCCACCGAGGAAGTTCCAGTCTCCCATTTTTTAATTCAGAGATGCTGAGAGGAAAAACACTGATTTGTTATTGTGTGAATTTTTGACATTACATTCTGTTTTTACCAATAACTAAATGTTATATTTAAATTTTTCTTTTTATTTTAACTTCATTTCACTTTTCTGCATAGGTTTAATCTGCTTTTTATGTATCCCAGTTTAATCTTGATTTTAACAAGCAAAATAGTTTTTAAGTCTTATATTGTATTATTGCATTTTAGCACTTTAAGCTCATCATTTGTCTATTTTCAAATACATTTTGTAAAACACTCTTACTATCCTCAACCAAAGAACACACTTTCAAAGATTTCAAGCATTTAATAAAATAAACACAGTCTGAAAACATATCATTGCAGCATAAGCCCCCCATCCTCAAAGTTATGCTAAATACTAAAACTAAGCACTTTTTAAGTATTTTTTTAAAGACTTGTGTGCATATAATGTATTTTATTACATTTCTTTAGTAAAAGACACTGTAAAAATACTTATTTTTAATCTTATTAACCAAAGAAACTATTGAAAGATAGCATTAATGTATTAAGCAGCACAAGTTAAATACTTCAACTTTTCACTCTTTTGTAACATATAATCAAACTGAAGAACTTCTCATCCCAAGAAAAGTGCCCCTATCAAGCATTTTTAATGTTTTCTCATCAGCTGTTAAATAAAGATCATGCAATTTGAGCAATATTCTAATGATGCAGCCTTTTTAATATGCAATTATAAGGCATCACCAGTCATGTTAGTTTCAAGATAATTATCTGTAAAGTCAATCCAAGGTTGTTTTTGCTGTTTTTCTACAGCAAAAGACTGAAAAACATGATCCAACATTAAATGAATCCACTGCAAAATTCTGTTTTTAGTTCTACTCATGAAGCTCATATTTCTGCAACTAAAGATCAGTCAACTCACCTTTCATCTTAGATATGAAACCATAACTTCTGCAACGCTCCTGCTCTTACAGTCCTTACAATCCTACAAATGCATGGTTTCTAATTATTCAGATTGCAAATTGTCAAACGTCCACACTGGAGAAGAAGTTAATGCACCTGACAAAACATCAGATCCCTGGCATCTGTAGCTGTCCACAACTTACAGCTTGTTAAAAAAAACAACAGCGGTCAATACTGTTGGCAGCGGCTGCGTTGCCATTTCCCTCGCAGCAGTGACTGAACGCCCAGAGAGTCATTATGGGTGTAATGTGGTGCAGAACATTGAACTGTTTGTCGCCTGTATCTGCTTGAACCCAAAGTAACCCTGGACTCGTTTCATCCACTGAATTCAAAAAGCAGGATGGATTTGGTGTGATGGGATGGTCCCTTTTGGTAAAAACAACTTAAAAAACAAAATCCAGCATCTGTATTTAACATTATTAGTAATACAGGAGGTTTGTTTTTTCATTTAAGAACAGGGAAATAATGTGTCTGTTGCATAAGGAAAAGATCAATGAGATGAGAATTCAGATCCACCAGTGAAAATACTCCACAAATATCAACATTCACAGTTAATTAGTAAAAAATATGCAAGAATTACTTGCAAAGTACAAGTATTTGTGTAGTTAAATGATCCCCGTTAGTGTTTTACTTTTCTATATTTAGTTTCTGATCAGTATTACTGCTGCATTAATGTGGAAGTTAATGCTGCATTGTTTGAATTTGGGCTAATTCTTTTATTACTTTATAAACTGTAGTAAACATTAGCTCAAATTTCTTCTGAGCGCCTTTTAGTCCAAAGTTCTTGAGGCCGACTCCATTACTTGCACTTTTTTTTTTAATCAATTTGCTCATAAATGTTATTTTTACTATTGTCAAATGTGTCAGTTGTGTTTCAATAGTGTAAACTTGTATGTTTTGTATTTGTTTCTGCCTACTTTGGCCAAGAATCCCTTGTAAAAGAGTTTCTTAATCTCAATGGGATTTTTTTTCCTGGTTAGATACAGCAATGCATCATGGTCTATAAGATCGTCATATGTCTGTAGCATCACTGTTCTGTGAGCAGAGAAGGGAAGTAATAAAGTAAAAATACTTAAAACTCTACCTTGTTAGAATTTTTTTTTTTCAGTATTTATGACCTTCATACAGTTCAAGACATATCTATACTTTCTACCTCCTACATTTACAAAACTATCCTGTTACATTTGTTTATTTCTTTATTCTTGCATCAATGCCTATCTACACAAACCTGCATGGATGTGATAACATAGTACAGATATTCCCTTAGCACAGCAATGATTATCATGCATGACAGGCAGTAAATATGTAGACATTCTTTTTACTTGCACTGTTTGAGTATGTCAGGGCTTTTACTGTTGTAGTTGTACTTAAAGGTGTTAAATCATTACTTAAACCTTTGCTATGCATACCTGTACTATATGAGACTCTTGCCTTGTCAAATCTCATCTAAAAACTCAACTATCCTACCCAACATAATTCACCCATTACCCTAACTCCTACTTTTACTCTCCATTCTCTTGTGTAGTTTTACTGACCTGTTCTCTCTGTACAATAGCCGTGTTTTACAAAGGCCTCAAGTAAATGTTTTGATAAGTGTTTCTACTTTTGCCTCTAAGAACCATGCATTTCGACTTCTTACGAGTTCAGATAAAACACGCCTCATTTCAGCTTGTTGGTGATGAATTTTCCACTAAATCGCATGGGTTTTAAATTGCATTTATTTTAATCAGAATTTTAAGTACAGTATCTCACTCATTCTTACTCCTGTTTGGAATCTAATCAACTCCATATTCAATTATCTCAAACTAGCAGATTACAATTTTTTGTTGTACAGTTGACCATCTTTTATTTTCTGATTCATTCCAGTCATGTTTGACAAATCAAATCCATCCTCCGCGCTTGCCTTTCTGATCTTTAATGAACATATTTTTCAATACAGTGATCAATGGGACATGTCCGATTTCATACATGACTGCTTCCTCACTGTGTATCTAATTTGAACACTCCCTCCCCACCGGTTTCATGTTCCATTAACAGGAAATCAATATGCTCGGCTGGACGGCCTTTTTCAGCTGCAACGACTAACTGGCATCCCACAAACATGTTAACACTTATCAGGTGCCCGAGAACACGTCTGACATAACACTACAAGAAAAGTAAAACTGGATACCACTCACTGCTTCTGTATACTGGATCAATTTATTACTCAAAATAACAGTTTTTTCCCTACTAAATATAGAAGATTAGGAAGATAAAACATGCAGTGACAAGATTCATTCTGAAAACAGTCATGTAAACACCAATGAGAAACTTTAGTTCCTCCGCTCAGAATAGTTATTCAGAGAAATGCTTCAAAATGGAATACCTTTCAAAAAGGCCTAATTTTACTGAAAACACCACTAAAACAAAAACGTGTACATTTTAAACTGTGTGGTTAAGTCACTAGCGGACAGTTTAACACTAAAGGAACATAGCGGCATTTCTGCACAGTTCGGACCAAACATGTGCCTGACCTCACTGCAAACTATTTTCCAAGGCAGACAAACTTATTTTTAAACAGTAAAACATCAGCTTGCTTGAAACCCAACACATGAAAATTTTCTGTTTCACCCTTTAATTCAGTCTAAATCTGGACTGAAGTTCAATGATCACCTCAGTAATGTTTGCCATTATGAACTTCCATCTCAAAAATAAGATTCTGCAAGCTTACTTATCATCCTAATGAAAAAAATCTTCTCAATGGCTGATTGAAATGCAAAACAGAAAAACCATCTGTAGTTTTGGAAAATAGTCAGCAGTAAGTGTTCTGATGTAATTCTTTATAAAACTCACAGAAACGCTGGAATAGTTTGTCAATAGACTGGGTTCCCTTGAAAAATACTGTTTTTTTTTTTTTCCTTTTTTGCAAAAATGGGTGCATAGGATTTAGGAAATCAAAATTCTGTTACTAAATATAAAAAAAAAAGACTCCTCTTGGCCAGCTACCACTGAACACAGAAACCGCTCACTGTGTCTTAACTCTATAAACCAAAACAACTTTATAAAACCAAACATCACTGTTCTTAAAATGGAGCTGCAACACAAGCGTTCTACAAATGGTTCAGTGGACGTTACATTCATGTCAAAACAAACAAATCTTTTCTTGAAAAATGACTGACACCGGCTGCAGACTTTCTAACGCCCGCCGGACTTGCGCCCTGCCCAGGATCTGGACCGAGAACGTGAGCGTGACCGTGATGCAGACCGGGACCGGGAGTGCGACGGAGAGTGTGTCCGTCGCACTTCCTCCTCAGTGTAATGGGAGGTTGATGGTGGATTGATGTTCTCTCGTGGACTTGCAGATCTGGAATGAGATCGAGACCTCCCTCTGGACTCTCTTCGAGGCCTCTGCCGGTACCTGAAGACAGAATCAAACACTGAAAACTACAGCAGATTCCATCCGAGTCTAGGCCTGTTGCATCTGTCACATAGTCTCCCTATCCAAATATTTAAAGCTAACAATTCCTTCACAAAATCATAATCTTCTGTTTATCTTTATTACAAGCAGCTCAGACTAAACTGAAATGTTTCATTTTGATATTTACAAATCACTGTCTGTACTTCCTTTCTATACTTCAGTTCTCAAATCTGTCCTGTGGAATTTTTTGTTTAAATACCATCCAACAATCTGATAAGATACAATCTGACAATCCTAGATGAGACATACACAGGTTCCCAAAAGCTAAACTTAAGACTTTTTAAAACATTCTATTGACATTCTCTGATGGAAATTCACACAATGTTAACGTGAGAGGCATTTGGTGTACCATTTAATAAAACAAAACATATTTCATAAATGATTTCATGACTGTATCTAAATTTGACCTAGGGCACACATGATAACGAAGTGAAGGGAAAGTAAGAACTGCCAACCACAAGACATCTTTAACTGAAGAATAGGAGTGATACCTGTCATCCTCATGACTCCTGCTTCTTCCTCTTGCATACATCCGACCACGAGACCTTTATTATATGAAAAAAAAAGAAAGAAAAGAAATAAAGTTGTCAGTTTGTCACATTAAAGAGAACTTTAAGAACAAACCGTCTTCTGTTCAGGTCTTTAATGATGAGTTTTTGAGACTCACTCTCGAGGACTTTCAGAGCGTCTGCGTCGTCGTTCGTAGGATGGACTTCGTGATCTGTATCTTTCGTAGCTGCGGCTGCGCGAGCGTCTGCGGCGGCCATCTCGATCGTAGTCATCGTATCGGGAGGAGCGGCCTGGAGATCGCCTTTCCTTCGCTTTCATCTGATTTGGGGCTGATGTAGAAATCAAAAAACAGGGAAGTCAACAAAGATGGGAATACAGAATACACAAAACATATTAAGTAATCCATTACAATATAAAAAAAAATAAAATAAATCCAAAAACCTACTCTTTCTGTCGCCCTGGGCAAACTGGATTTCAATCTGACGGCCACAGACCCACTTCCTGTCGAGGCTGTGAAGAGCATCTTCTGCATCACGCACATCTTCAAATATGCCGAGGGGTTAAGGGTTCTGTTTGCTTGTTTTTGGTGTGGCCACACAAATTTGCATTTATTAAAATGTGAGCTAAAGAACTAGTTTGTTTACATGTAAACAAACCCTACATTTATCACGAAGGCTGAAACAGACACATTAAAACAGTGATCATCAATTCTGAGGTCTGTGGACCACGTATGACCCACAGATTAACAAAACAACAAACTCAGAAAATGAGAGAATAAAGTTATATTAGAGTATGTAGGATATGTAGCAGTTATTCTTCCTATGCTGAAACAGCCCCATAACGTAACATGGAGGTTGACTGGCAGGGATTTACCTCAAATATGTATGGTTCATTTCCAGATTCTAAAAAGTTATAAATTCATCTGTCACCTCAAGTTCAAAGTTGATTATTATTTCAATGTTATTTCCAAAATTGCGGACTTCAAACATCAATCCATCTGGTAACATTTTCTATTTAGGCCTAAATATCTAGTTAAATCAATAATTCTCAAAACTCATTACACCTCTATAATTTCATTTAACTTGAAAACTTCAGCCTTTTTGGTAAAATGTAATTGATGATCCTTGCATTAACATGCCTTAAATAAAAATTGACCTTAAGTATTTTTAAAGTTTCATCATACCTGAATAAAAGTCTTTACGTTCCATCCTTTACATGACCAACAGGTTTTGCACTTCCTTTTAGTGTTGTTTAGATGGTCTCGTGCAGCAGTTCATCTTGTATTTAGAGCAGAGCTTTTATTTCTAATTTGTGTGGCCAGATTTACAAAGTACAAAAGACAACTGATCAAATACAGTATTGACATGTAAAGACAGTAAAAAGACAAATACACGCTCTGTTGCTTTTTGTAGAGATAAAAGACGAAGCAAGCGTTTCACACACATCAAATATTTGTCTGAGGGATCAGGACTACAAATATATATGAACAAATCATGTACAGTGATGACTTGATTAAATTGTTTTGATTAAAAAGGAAAATGGGACAGCTGATTTTGGTGTCAAATTGTGGATTTGTCTTGGGAGGATACAAAATAATACAGACTTGTTACCTTGCCCATGCTTGACTTTGAACTTCATCTTGATCTTTACACTCTTTAATCGACTCCCAGAGAGACTTGAGTTTCCTGCTTGCCTTTTCCTCTTAAACCTCTTTTCTTTTCCCCATTCTTTGTCGCCATATCCAAGCTTTGTCTCCGTTCCCTTTTCCTCTTCATGCTTTACTTTCTCTTTCAACCTTTTCCCTCCCTCTGTTCCTGAAGGTCTGTGTGACTTGTCTTTACAGCTACTCTATATGGGTCTTTGTTACTCTTTGTGGCCGGTTCCACAACTGGATGCTTTAACATTTTCTGAAGCAATAACAGAGAAATATGTGTGTTAGATATTCAATCAATTTAAATGCAAGGAAAAAAAAAAAAACGTAGCAGCAAATCTTTCCTGCTGAAAGAAGGGTGAGATATTGTTAGAAGGCAAAAACAGATGCAGTTCATTGGGAAAGGATATTGAATGTATGCAAATCCTCTTGGTTGACGTGTATAGAAGTCAAGTGGGATGTAGACATCTACTATCGGCCCATAGCGGCCAAACTCACGCCGCAAATCCTCAGGCCTGAACACCGTAAATACAAATATGACTCAACTGACCATCATGGGCAAACCTTCCTACATTATCACCCAGTAAGAAAATCTGGAAGAGCATCTTCTGAGTGAGCTAAAGGAACAATTTACCCTAAAAACACAACATAACATCTTACCTGCACAGTAAGTAATCTGAACCAACTATCTTCAGTTTGAGCATGATTTACTGAAGTTTTGATACAATTTATACAATGACCTAAGAAAATCTTATTCTGTCTTCCTTTAGTTTGATTAATATAAGGTTTACTGTGTTTTGGGTTAATTGTCCCTTTACTATACACTCTTAATGCATGCAATAAAAAAAACAACAAAAATACAACTAAGGGTTCTAAGAGAAGCAGGGTTGATGCTTCATTGGGTTACATCAAAAAGTACATTAGCACACCATTTTTGCAGTGCCCAGGTCAATGCGTTACCGTAACGATTAGAAGGAAACCATCAGCTTAGGATAAACATGCTGTTTACTACTTTATCCATGTCTTATTTTATCACATCAATATACAATACAACATATTAGAATGAAATATATCATTTAATGGAAAAAGTTGAAAATGGTTAAATAAAACAGAAAAAGATTAAAAAAACAAAAACAAACTAGACCATCAACCAACAAGTTACAACGTTAGTTATTTTGTAACATTTTAATCAATTAGAAAATACAAACAGAAAAATGGATCAACAAATACTTGTTCCAGCCATTGTAACCTAAACCGTATGATCTAACTACGATTAAAGCGGCATTTGTTTTTTTTTTACATTTCTCTCAAATACTATTGTTTTTCCTACATTTAATCATAGTACAGTGTGTCTTGAAAATATAAACGTTACATACGATAGCATTAAATTAGAATCAATTAGTCTTGTGCAGTAACTGTGAATTTGACCTAAAATCTAAGCCTGAAATAACGAATATCTTCCGCCGACTTAATGTCAAGTAATTCTGTAAGATAAATTACTACAGAGTGAAACATTTTCCATAGATATGTTTTGCCTTTAGTTTGCACAAGTATATCGCTAGCCGCTGTTGTTACAACGTTAGCTTACTACATTAAATGCAACAAAAACAAAGAACCAAACGCAAGTTCACACCATGTTACAGACCTAATTAAATTGCCTTTTTTCATTATATTTTAAGTTTTACAATAAAAAAAATCATTACCATTGTGCATTCACACGCTGATTTAAACATAAGTAGAAGCTCCGACCATGGTAGCATTAGCTGAAAAGCTAACTCGGCATGCTAGCGTTAACGTGTGTTATCTGTTAGCCTTAGTGCATGATCTGTGATTTCAACCGCACACAGGTACACTCACCTGGACTCATCGGCGATGTTTCTAACAAACAAAGATGTGTTTGGAGGCCTCATGTATCTGGCCATAAAGTTTCACCACCCACCGCAGAATAATTTTTTTCCGTGTGGAAAATCTCCAACGAAAAAATGTGAAACGCATGCGCACTTTGAAGGCGCCTAGTGGTTCTTCAAACAATAAAATGCACATGAAAACCACAGCGCCTCCTGTAGACTAAATAGCGTCAATACAGCGTGAGTTTAGTGAACAGATTATTTTTTAAATCATGTCTATCACATTCTACTTTCATATTGTGTTCTAAAATGTTATGATTGTATATGTGTTGCATTATGTGTCTTAAATTGTTAAATGTCTTTCAAGAAAAATAACATGCATTGGCTTATTTTGACATACATTTACTGATGCATATATTTAGCTTTATTAATCATCTTTGAGAAGATCCATGAGGTGTCAGCGTCGGATTAGACTCGTTTACTTCTACTGATGAACGTTACAGAGCCAGCAGTGATTGTCTGAAGAAGTGAAGGAGTACAGACAGAAAGAAATGATAAAGAAAAGCATGAAATGTCATCATGTTTAGCTCAGACTATTACTGCATTTCTTCAGATAAATGAAGCTACTGACCTCCACCATGTCCTCTCCTTGGATCTCTCGGACAGAGGTGAATTTCTCAGAGTCTGTGATCAGCTTCCCATTTTCCTCCCTGACAGTGCACTGGGTTGCACAAAAACATTACATTTTACAGCTGTGTGTTAAAGTTATTTCAATATGTACAGAAGTTTTAAAGCCTGCTTCAGTTGCTGAATTTACATACACTGTTTTAATTTGTACTTTTACGTAGTGGCGGAACAGTAAGAAACTTTCACAATATTATCACAGTTCCATCGTACCTGTTATTCCGTATTACTCCATAACTTTTTTTATTATTATTCTCTGTGACCCTTATTACTGAAATTTGAACACACCTCAGCAATTATTGTTATTTAAAATGTCATCACAGATAGATAGACAGACAGACAGTCTTACCTTAAACTGCCTACCATCCACTGCAGTTATTTCCGACTCTTTGCCGATGGTGACTGTGTTGACACAGGTGTGGAGTGGTGTCTTTATAGTGAAGGTGAAGTCTTTGCCTTTCTGCTCGATTGTTATTGCTGGTTTGATGTCCTTACGCATTTTGGCAATTATTTCAGGAGCACCTTGAAGAAATAGCAAAAAAATTCTATTAAGTCTGTATTGTTAACCACATTATTAAAAAAAAAAAAAAAAAAAAACATGAAAAGTGACTTTCTTTACCAACTGCTTTCAGGAATTCATCCAGGTTTTCCTCAGAATAAACCCTCCAGGTGCCAGAGAAGTCCATGTTGCTGGTCATGTTGCCTGCCTGAGGGTGTTTGTTGTCCTTGTTGCCATATTCCCATCATCCTTGCTGCTGGTTGGTATGTTGGGGATTGAAAACTCCCTGTTATTTGAACTGAAATGTCCTGGGAGGTCATCATTTATACACAGACAGTGGAACATTAACAAAAATAGGAAACAGATAAACATATCAGGTCATGTACGTAGGTTAGCGCTCACAGGTGCAGTGACTTAACTGGTCGATTATGCAAGAAATCCAGTCAGTTTGCAAACAAAATATGTACAATTTTGTGGGTTGCATGTTCTCAGATGCTCGCTTGTACTTGGGTGTTTCCATTTAATGCAGCACTACACTTCAGGGACAAACTCTGTACTTTTTATTCAGGAAAATACTGAAGCCCAAACTGTAATTGTCTCAGCAGTGTGAGTTTGTGTGTGAATGAGTGAATGTGACACTAATGTGAGTCCATGTAAGGTTTTACACAATAGATAGTATAACAAGCTTTCAAAAGACAACACAACAGCAATAAGCAGAAAGTGCAGTCAAGGTCACAGGTCAGATGTTTATGAAATAACAGCTCCATCAAATAGTGATTTTTCCTGGGGATGCTTTTATATATTAATGGAACATTGGTACTTGCTGATATTTACTGATAACAGCCAGGAATCGATTAGTATTACCATATAAGATGTCATTTCACTAATGTAAATGTGAGATATTTGTCTGTAGTGCTTATATTTAGTAATGTTTTTTCATTAATTTTTGACTGAATATGTGGTCATTCAGTGTAATCAAGGACCGAAAGATTGTAAACTGATTAAGCTAACCTATGTTTAGATGCATGGAGATTTCCTTTTGCTCGACAAAATAGGAGAATAAGTAGCAACAAAAACAAATAAACAGAAAATAACATCCTTATCTGCATTAGTCCATATTTTTACCGTAATTTCATCCTCTATCTTTCTCACAGTTTAATTTCAATGAAAAACAGTAAATATGTCACTGAAATCCAGAGAAAAAGTTCAACAAAGAGAAGACATATTTTTTGTGCCAGTGTTGAAACTGAAGGCTTTCGTTTTACTTAACAGTTGACTGAATCCTTTTGGGGTTTAATTTGGTAAATAAAACAAATTTATTATTAAAAATATATATTAACCCTTTCATGCATGAATTATGAGAACCTTAATCAAGATTTTTTTTCCTGAATGTTTTTATTCCTCTTTAGGCATGAGAAAAAAAAAGTAAAAAGCGACTGATTTTTTTAGTTACGTATTTTTCATGGAGTTACAAAAATGTCTGCTCAGCTGGACACCATGTTTAACTTTAGAAGCAAAGAAACATGTATCTACTGATAAACTGTGTGAAAACTATGACATAAAAACATTTTTAATGCTGCTAATCTGATGTTTTCCAACATTTTAACATGCCTGCATGGAGATAATATGCAAAAAAAAAACCAAGAAAACACTTTTGTTGCAATGTTTTCACACTCAAACATGTTACTGTGGATCAGGTTTATCTAAAGCAGCAAAGTTACAGTAATGGTCTGAATGTCAGTGTATGGGATGATGCATAAGCGTCCACTGCGTTGGCTGATATGGAACTACAACAAAATTCATGAATATACAAGAGAAGAGCTGAAGAATAGCTGTCCACTGGAGTGACCACTAGGCATGAAAGGGTTAAAAAAATATATTTGCACCTCCACTGAATCCACATTTTATTGCACCACTAAAGCCTCACATGACAGAACAAAGGCAGATAAAAATCTTTATTTCAGACAGAAATTAAAGCTTTTCTTCATTTGACAAACTTTTATAACTTCAAGGTTTCTCTTCATTCTTCAAAATATAAAAAATCTTCATGTGGCAACAACAAAAAGCGACACATTTTAAGGCAAATAAGCAGGCAGCAGAAGCTCAGCAGTTCAGCGCTGAGAAGAGGAGAGTCACTTCATGTTAGACAATAAAAGCCTCACGGTAGAAACACAATTGTCAGTTATAAGACACACAGGTCTGCTTTTACGTTAAACATCCGCCATGCGACGATGCGACACCAAAACACTCATTAGTGTCACATTGTACATACATCACATTACATATAGTCACATTATAAATGGAAAGCAGAGCATATTTCAGACAGAAAAACACAACATATATTTCTTTCTGCATGCAGCATTTGTTAATACTGTGCCTTGTATTCCCTGAGAAAAACACTGATCAGTCATGCAGTGATGAGAAATAAATACAATGTTAAGCTTAATACTCTGCAGCTTACGATGACTCGGTTCATTTTACATTCTTTGATCATCAGATTTGTGTTTTTAATGTCACCACAACACAATATAGAGTGAAAAATAGGTTTTGGATCATTTATAGTTAAATGAGTGGAGCAGATATCACGGTAACTGCAAAGATTAACAGATTAACACTGCAACAGCTTTGATAATTGGTTCATGAACATGAGGATTTTTCATGTATTTTCACTGCAAAGTCCCCTTGTGCTTCAATGAAATGAGGAAAAACCACATCTATCTCTGTGCAAAAGTCTGCAGAGGCCTGTTTTCAGTCAATTTGTCTGTCGGTTCTTATTTGCTTTTAAAATTAACTTATACACCCAAATCCTTTAATTCAGTGATTTAATGATTGAATTAATAATGTTAAGGACATTTTCTCTGACCTAGCTTTGTTGTTTTCGCAGGCTTGTTATTAGCATGCATCTTTAATTCTCAGTCAATTTAGTAATAATAATAATAATGGATTGGATTGGATTTACATAGCACTTTTTTCTATTTTGAGCATACATTGGATCCATTATGAAAATACATCCAGAAAATGCAGGAAATATGTATATAGTATAAAATATATTCATACAAAATCAAAAAGTAAGTGGTTTCCACAGGTAAAAGTCAGTATTTAATGAGTTTTTAGAATTTTTCCTTACACTTGGGCCATATTTTATTCTTTTCTTCTAATATAACTTCAACAACATTCATGTTTTTATGTTGTTTTCACGTTTCTTGTATATTTCAGTTGTACTTATATTGATGGAGAAACTGAGAATTGCATATTGCATATTTTATAACTTTGCTCAAACAAACCCAATGGTAACCTAACACTTTTGCACAGTACTGTATCAGTACATTATTGCATTTGTTGACAACTAATTCTATACTATTGTATAAGTGAGGTGAAGTAACACTGTCATCTGTGGTAACATTCAGAACAAAAAATGCTGAAGATATTTTGCTTTTATCACCACTGATTACTCATGTGCTGAGTATCATTCCTTTTATATTCTGTTTTAGGTTTTAATAAACTGTTTTTTAATCATCTGTAATTCCTGTGCTTATTTTGCAAATAAGGCTTTCACCTCAGTATATAAAAGTTATAACTTTCAAGGCTTGTTTTTCTTTCGCTGCTGCAGAAAAGCTTCAAGTTGTTAACCCACTGTAAACTGAAATGGGTTTTATCACTATGAAAATAAGTGACATGAACCAAGCATTTCTCAGTTTACTGCTGTCAGTGGTATATCCATAGCTTTCATGAATTAAGAGATTAGTAAATAATGCAATCGTTTGACATATTTAGATTCTTTTTACATAAACATGTCGACAAGGACACCTTAAAGTTAAAAAAATAATCCTTTGAGCACCCACTAGGGGATAAACTATGCATTGGAGATATGAATATTTAATCTGTCTTTTGTCTTCCTGATGTGTTTATAATAAGATCATATTTGTTTCATATCACCTTGAACAGTTACTGGTCAATATTTACGCCACTCCCCAAAGGGGGGTACTGTTTTTGGTTCAGTTTGTTTCTTTGTTAAAACTTTAGCAGCAAAACTATTGGTTGAATTCATACCAAATTGGGTTTATAGATTGCCAGTGACCCAGAATAGATCTGATTACATTTTTTTCCCATTTACTCATAATAGGTGAAATTTCAAATGTCTATAAAAACATCAATTTTGTTTCAAATGACTTCAAACTTGGCACAAATATAGAAGCAGATGATATGCTGACATCAGCTGGATCCATGCCAAAATAAGCTACAATATGTGCGAGGGGCGGGGTTTGTTGTCCCTGGCACCACTTGTTACCACTTCATGTGCTATTTGGAGGTTAAACTCCTCTCTGACGCTTCAGCATGATTAATACAAGTACAATGTCTTACTTTTACCATTTGATGCTTGTTAAGACACAAAAAACATTACACACAAGTCTCTGGGTAAAGTCTCTGGAACCAACTCCTGGTGTGTGCTTTGGTAATACTGCCTGGTGATAAAAACAGTAAATAAAGGCATTTCAACATAGATTACCACATATGGTAAAAACTAAAATCCAAAAAAAAAGCAAAAAAAAAAAAAAAAAAAAGTATATTAATATGAAACTAATGT
>JAPQRP010000003.1:37550126-37571643 GCA_037367295.1 Apogon hyalosoma
ATGTAAACTTATGATCAGGGTCATTTGGATAGTTTCTGTTGTCAGTATGATTTAAAAAGAGGAAACACATTTGTTTGATAATAAATGGATTCACCAAACCACTAGCCACGAGTGAAAGGAAAGTTTTTGTATTATCGTTCATATTCTGTGGAAAATGGCCAAAAAAATCACAAATTCTGCTGGGGTATGTAAACTTATGAGCACAACTGTATATACATACATGTACAGCATTTACATAGACACAAACATATACACATACTGTCCACCCCCCCACGTACCTTCTCTAACATGTTGCCCTCATAGTATGCGCTATAAACATTTGCCATATTTGACTATTTTTATTTGAAACCTTATTCACCCTGGCAATCACATTTTCAAAGGCAGTAGTCTCTGTCTGACTTTAAGCCACTCCAACTCCGGCTTACGTGGGCTCTTCCAGTTATACAGAATAAGCCTGGCAGCTACAATAAGACTCTCATAAAGCTGTGTAAAAATCGAAGGTCTACTTGTACGACACTTGTGTTCATGTATTGTGTGTAATTACTGTAATTATTCCTCTAAATGAGACTCACTGCCTCCCCTCCCATACAGAGATCTGCCTGCTCACCCAAGGACGTCGAACAGCCACGGTGAGGGCGGAGACCTACTGCCGCCTCTACTCCCTGAGCGTCGACAGCTTTAACGAAGTCCTGGAGGAGCATCCTCTGATGAGGAGAGCCTTCGAGAGCGTCGCCGTGGACCGACTGGACCGGGTGTCGCGCAGACCCAGTTATCAGCCCCCTGCTGACTAGTACAGACACAAAGAGACTCCCAGGGAAGACATTTGTAATGACATTTTTAAACAGAAACCACCAGTGTAAATGTTACTGATTGCTGTCAACTTTAGCTCACAATCGAAGACCTAATAGATCCTCAAATTCATTTAATCCATCTTTTTTTTTTTTGTTACTCAAATCAGTATGCTACATGATAATTTTTGTGTTAGATGTTTGTGAACTTTACACTGATCAGCCAAAACATTCTGACCACAGCCAGGAGAATTTTAATAATATTGATTATTTCATTCCATCGATACCTTTCACTGGGTTGGATATATTAGGTACCATATGAACATTTAGTTCTTGAAGCTGATGTGTTGGAAGCAGCAAAATGAGCAACGTAAGGAACTGAATGACTTTGACCAGGTCCATATTGTAACAGTGATGACTGGGTCAGAGCATCTCTAAAACTACAGGTCTGGTTGGGTGTTCCTGGTCTGCAGTGGTTAGTACCGGCCAAAAATGGACTAACGAAGGACCTCCCAATCTCAGGACAGTTGATCATTTGTTCCATGGAGGTACACTTCTCTACTTTCGGGACTTCAGAGATCTGCTGCTAACGTCTAGGTCCAAATACCACAGCACACCTTCAGAGGTCTGGTGGAGTCTAGGCTTCGGCTCAGAACGTAATGGAACAGGGAACGGGAAAAGGGAACGTATACAATATTAGACGGTGGTAATAACAGATGTTGGATTGGTTGAGATCTGGTTGTTCTTTAGAAACTTTTGATTGGAACTAAACACTATACACTGGGAATAAACAACCAGATCTGGAGAGGTTCTGACCCAGTGATTTGGCCATCATTATTTCACACTGCAGGTAAATGTGGACCAAAACTGAATTTTTTGCCCAATATCTGACTCATATCTGTTTTTTTTTTTTTTTATGACAGTCTGAACAACACAAATCTGATTTTTTCACATCAAACCCAGGCCACTTTCATATCTTAACCTAAACCTTCTGCAGTGTGACTTCATTTCATTTGACTTTTACGTCACTGAAATGCGACAGACGTCACAATTCTGGACCGTAGACTGTTCACATGAGTCTGATGGCCTTACATTTGAATTATAACGTAAACAACCCCGCAAAAAAAATAGGATTTCAGAAAAACGTAGCGTAAATGTTCACTTGCTGCTTAATATATTGCACCCACCGACAAGTCCTATTGTAATGAGATAATCAGTGTTAATACCACTTTTCCTGTCAGTGTCAAAATGTTTGGGCTGATCAGTGAATGTTAGATCGTCTGTTCATACATACTTTTAAATAAACCAACACCATTGTTTCCAGATGTACATACTACTGTAAGATTTATTTTTTCAGAGGCTTGATCAGTACCAAAGCTGACAGTTTCATTACCCAACACATGATTCAAAGAGGAAATGCAGAGAAGCACCAGCTGGACGACAACTCAAATAGCTTTATTTACCTCTGATTGGAATCATCCCTCTGGTCTGGAGGTTACGTTAAATCAAGGTTTAATGCCAGTATCCACAGAGGATAAGCTGCTGTGATGTAACAACTCCAACTGTACGGAGACAGGTTGTACACAGTTATACATTGTTTAAATTATAATGTTTTATGCATATTTGGATTTATTAAATAAACTCTTACAAACGGAACATTTCATTTGTAAAAGCTTACTCTGCCTCAGCATGACAACAGCAATTCATCTGGTTCCCAGGCTATGATACATTTTTTCTTTACCCCAAAATAGTATAAACACTTTGTAGTTAAACAGCCAGTCGTCTATTTACATTTATGTACTGGCAGCTATTTTGTAACAAAAATGAAAGCAATTAACCCTTAAAGACCTTTTTTGTGGTGATTGCCAGATGTCAAAATTATTTTTTGCATTATATTTTCTACATTGTTCACAAGTATTTTTCCATGTTTAACTTACTGACCATGTAGATGTCCATAAAAGCTCACACTAAATTCAAAGTGTATTTCACAACAGAAAACTGCAGCAGAAATGACTCTTTCAGCAAAACAGACTCTTAATGGAACATAAAAACAATCATCTTTAACTACAGTCATTGTTCAAACTCCATGGGATTTAATGGTGAATCAATGTTGTAGGAGATGACTGTGTTTTCATGGTCACTGTGGAGCCTCTGAACATCCAAATGGGTCATATCTGATGAGCATCAAAGGCTGACAAACAGAATTATTTACATGTATTGATGGGATTAGTGCTTGAAAACGTATTAAACATGTTAGATCAGTAGATTCTGTTTGCAGCTGATTAGGTCTTTCACAGTTACCAGAGTTGATAACTTAGTATGATGTTATATTTGAAGTTGAATTATTTTGTGCTATAAACAACATTTTATAATTAGAAGTACCACATTTGTAAAATATGATTAGAATTAGTAATACTATTATTTACATGTTTCTCATATATTAATATATGTACTTTACCACATGGTTAACCTGTACATCCACAGTCTTTCTGCAGATGCATATTTACATGTCAATTTATATAAATTGTTTTTCAGGCAAACATATGCACAGAAGACACACTTTTAAAAGACTGACACTAATCTCACTGGATATCTGTACAATTATACAGGTACTTTATTAGGTTTTTAACTCAAATGCTCAATGGTTGTTCTGCATTTAATGTAGTGGAATGTACAGATATAAGGGAGCTGCTTCTGGGCATTGGGTGGTACAACCTAAAACATTATCATGATTTAAAAAAAAAAAAAATCATACTGTTAAAATTTTGACAATTTACAAAGTAAATGTGACATTAATTGTATTTAGTTTAAAGACTAAAGAAGCTGGATTGTTACTTGTAGTTTTACATTATTCTTTATGGTCACCTGAACAAAATCTAGAAATACAACATTTAAAGCTGACTTAAAGGTTTAATTTCTTTTATAAATAAATTATTAATAATTTATTTTTAAAAAATATTTTTTTAACATCTGAATATTTAACATTTATTTTCACCAGGAAGTATTTTGAGAATAAATGTAAATGAGCCAAAATCCGGCTTTGGAAAAGTAATTACACTCTTTAGTTACATAGATTCTTGATAGAATTTTAAAGTCACCCAAGCAGACAAAAACAAAACAAAACAAAACAAAACAATTGTTTATTCTTCAGGAAGCAAAAGAGAACTCTGTTTTATCAAGGTCAAGACATCAAGAGGAATGAAAGTTACAGGTAATGACAGGTTATAGAAATCACGAATATGCAGAAGTAACAATGATTCAAATAAAGCATTTTCTGCTTTTACTGTGTGTGTGTGTGTGGGGGGGGGGGTAATAATACTATAATGCTGATAATTATTTCTGCCTGAAATTACGTCTCTTGCAGGATAATTAAAATGATACAATGTAAAAAAAAAATAATAATAATAATAAATTACTTCTTCATGTGATATGAGATTATATCACAATAATTAAGATGTTTTGTTTTTTTAATCATCCAGCCTAAGGTCCTATACTTTACTCTAAACCTATTTCCATTTTCTGCTACTTTATACTGTATCTCTACTACAATACAGTGAAAGAAAATATTATATCTTTTGTTTTGTTTGTATTCATTATAAGTACTTTTATACTAGTAATTTGTAGATTCATATGAATTTAGAAATATATAACAACAAATAAACTATGATCTAGTGTTATAGATTAAACTACTTTTCCTAGTTTTGTACTTTTTACTGTGTTTTTTTTCTGTGTTGTTGCAACTGTTCAACTAAAACTTCTGAATATATGTTAATATTTATGTTTATGACACACTGTGTCCTTTGGTAAAACACTGTTATAAGACTGAGTAAAGGACAGTGTAGTGTTTCTTATGCAGCAGGTTGTGAAAGCAGACAGTTTTAAAGGTTTCGCTCCAGCTCCGGGCTCAGTATCTACTTCCGGATCGAGGAGACGTTCAGTTCCTGTCAAATTTCATAAACTCGGGGCGTAGAGAAGGTAAGAAGAGCTTGTTCTGGAGCAAATACCACCTAACTTTTATGCGTTTGATTAACTTAGAAAAGCCACAGACTATTATTTCGTTCGTTGTTTGTCTCTTTAATATTTTGTTGTTGTTTTGTGAGTCTGCTGTTTGACACTGCAAGGTTAACCGATGCGTTAGCATGGTAGCTTTGCGTGGCTAGCCGCAGCTATGGAGGTCAGAGTGTAATAACACAGATTTAGCACTGTTTGGTTGAAAATATAAATCTGTCTTTTGGTGGGTATATAGCTGGAGTAACAGGATTCACATAACCTTGATTTTCACTGTTAGTTCTCTGTGTTAGCTAGCTAATGGAGCTAGCACTTTCCATAACGTTACGTATGTTGTTACGTGAACCTTTCATAACAGCAGGTACATGATGTGTTGTTTGAACTGATCTACAGCCTCAGATATTTGATTCTGGTGTTTGTTGACTGCCTTCAACAAGACGATTAACGTAAAGTACTTTTTAAATGTGTTTTCAAGTAAAAATGCTAACACGGTATAATGCTCTGGTTTCGGTGCTCTTTATGTCCCATAAAAACATTTTTGACAACTGTGAAAAAGTTCGTATTTCAGGATGTTTATGAAAATCCAGCGCAAATGTTGTGGTTTGTTGATACTGTCACAAAAAATGTTGAAAGCTTTAATTGTATGACCTTTGTCCGAATTAAATAAGCTAAGGGAAATTGTGTTGCATGTTAAGTTTAGGGATGTTCTTGAAACTTTTTTAAAATACGATTATTTATACTTGCAACTCACCAACAGTTTTCTAAGAATAGTAATAATCGTTGTTGTTGTTATTGTTATGTAGAAGAAGGAATAGAAGGGGGAGATAATTGCAACCTCTGATCAGATTATTTAATGCCAGTGTTTATTGACAGTTCAATACTTGTCATTCTGGGAAAAAATCTTAGCAGTTACTTCACTCAATTGTAAAGTTGCAGTATGGTCACAGTTTTAGGTGGTTGCATACATGTGACATTAAATTGCTGCAACGTCAAAGGTTATCAACAAAACATACTCTACTGTTAAATTGTTCTCACCTGTGACTTAACTGTTCTTTCGAATCCTTACTGGACTTGTGATGATGTTGTTTCCTCCTCGCATAGAAGGATGCTGTCCCTGTCTCGCGCAGTGGTGAGCGGGGTGGCGCGAGCCCCAGCTGCTGTCAGTCAAGCTGGAGTGACAGCTGTTACCCGATTCAACAGCACAGCGCAGGTATATTTACATATCCTGTGTTACATTAAAAACCAAAGCATAGTACACAAGTACAACACAAATATCTAATACCTTTATTTTACTTTTACAGGCTCCTCCTAAGAAAACAACATACGGACCTCTGGCAGATGAAGATAGAATTTTCACGAACCTTTACGGCCGTCATGATTGGAGGTAACAACAATATATCCCCTAAAAAATCTTGGTGATTCTATGTGCAGTATATATTTTTATGCTATTACGGGGCATCCAAGACAACAATTCCAGTATAGATGCCTAATATCAACTGTTGGCCTCTAACTGAGCCAAGTTCAGCTGATATCAGTAGTTTGCAAAAATTGTGTTGATGGTGTTGTTAAATCAGCTAAACCTTTAAAGTCTATCTCTAACTAGAAGGTTAAACAAAAGTAAATGCATGCAATATATAGCTTGTCTTTTTGAGAAGTTGAAATAAAAAACTTAAGTCAGATAACAGAGCATAGTCTTTATTTGCTCCGATTTGTTTCTCAGGCTGAAGGGTGCATTGAAGCGTGGAGACTGGTACAAGACCAAGGAGATTCTCCTTAAAGGAGTTGACTGGATCCTTAATGAGATAAAGGTTTCTGGCCTTCGTGGGAGAGGTGGAGCTGGTTTCCCTACCGGCATGAAATGGAGCTTCATGAACAAGCCCAGTGATGGCAGGTCAGTGAGTAGATACACAAAACTATACGCATCTAAACAAAGACACAGTGCTCTGGTGTTTGAAGTAGGTTAGGGAATCACAGGGTAACTGCCGATATGATAGCATCAGTATAGGGTCCACAATAATATCAGTGTCATGATACTGTGATACTTGATGCACTGCAAAACAACTCTCTGTGATGGATTAAGTCTGTGTAATTAAGTACAAAAGTAAACTAGGCTTACGCTGTTGGAAGTGATGGCTAGGGGTATATCCCCGAACGCCCCCAATCCTGAACCAGACAGCTATGATGTCATGACGTGAGGCATCACCAGGTCATGACCTTTCATTTTCACTTGATTTGAAGTCAATCAGACAAATAGTTCCACAGATATGAACAAAAGAGTGCTTAATGATTTTAAACTTTTGAGTGGCCCCTTGTGGGCAATCTAGAAATGGTAAGTCCTCCAAAATCAAATCAGTTCTTCCTCTCCATGATATTCATTGATATGGAAAATATGGAATTTCTAAACTGAATATTTTTCAAGTTATCGCGTTCACACAAAGGATATCCGGCGGCAGCCACAGTCAGACCAAAAACATAATATTCCCGAAACTCCGTTCGGGGATATAATGAAGTTTCAGTGGCAAAGTATTGGACAACTGAGACATTAAAAAAAAGTCCCACAAAAGTGGACAGTCTTAGTTTTGTGACTCTTAAACACACACAAAATGGTGACTCCTGTGAGTCAAATTAACAGGATAACTATAGACCAGTCGTATGTTTTCAAAAAAATATCAATATTTGTATCAGTAATATAATGCACAGACAAAGGTATTTATATATATGTGTGTGTGTGTGTGTGATCATGTTACTGCTGCCATCAATAATGTCTTTTTAAGTGTATTTTATCTCAGCCTCCCTAATTTAGTCAGGTCTTTGCTGCAGGCTAAAGCCATTACCAAGTCTTCTGGTATTTACATCTTCCCTTTGTCTAATCTGAAAAGTGATCAGATCTGGGACTCATAAAGTGTGACCTGATCCATTTTTTTGTGATCCACCATAGATTCAACTCAGAGGTTAAACCCTGTAATATTATGTATTCTCATATCTTGCCTCACTCCTATTGTTGTAACTGTTATAGCTGTGGTAGTTTGTGTAATTAGCAAACATCAGTTGGTTAAAAAAATGAACATGGAAAAATTACATGGATTAACACCCAGTGTTGTCATTGCTATGGTAAATCTCATTCCTCTCTTTAGACCCAAGTATTTGGTGGTGAATGCAGATGAGGGAGAACCTGGAACCTGTAAGGACAGGGAGATAATGCGGAATGACCCACACAAGCTGGTGGAGGGCTGCCTGGTCGCAGGCAAAGCCATGGGAGCACGAGCAGCCTATATCTATATCAGAGGAGAGTTCTACAATGAGTCATCTAACCTTCAGGTGAAAACGCACACAACAAACCGAGATTCATTATAGTTTAGAGTTAATTTTGTGAATACTTTCATGCACAGCTCTAAAGTAGTAGTTTCAGATAGTCATGAATTGTTCAGTCTACAACATCATCTCTTAATGACTGTAATGCAGCTACTGTATTGTGTATAGGCTGAAATAAATGTATTAATCTATCTAAATAAAGTATACTGTGGATATTATCATGTTAAAAAGCTTTTAATCTCCTTAAAGCTATACATATCCCAAAGTCATTTTGATGTTCAGTCAACAAGAGCAAAATCCTTTAACTTCTTTACATTTATATTATTCTTTCTGTGAGTCAGTGATCAGAAGGAGCAAAACCTATTTATTTATTTAACTAATTTAATTTTCACTTACTGGGTTTTTACTTGCAGCAGATTGCATACACAGTCTAATTAGTACTATTAGTACTGCATTACTTGGGCTAACTGGACATACTTTAGTGTGAATATTTCCTTTGCAAAGTATCAGGATTCTCATTCGTCTTTCTTCTAATTATCTCAGCGTTATCGCTTTGAAATTACACCTCGCTACCTCAAAGAACAAACACTTTAAAGGTGCAACTGCACCCTGAAAATAGCAAGTTTTGACAAAGACATATGTCTTTTAATGTGCTACTTTGTCATGTACACGTTCCACCAAGAACAACTTATCTCCTGGCACTATTTTGCATATGTACTGTTGCAGCACCCTGCACTCATCATCACCCAAGAGTTAGCCAAACAATGCAAATAACATCATCCCCTATTCCAAAGCAGTAGTCGGGGGTGACAGACTTGTCTACAGTACTAGCACAGTGTTAAGGTAGGGTGTCAATGGGTCTGACAATGTCAGACTAGCATTGAATAAAAAAATGAAAATATTGTGAATATTATTTACAATCAAACTGACATTGATATTTTTAGGTGCCCTTTTAATTGTATAAAGTACTGTATGTGCTCCTGGTCTGGACAGAGCAGTGCATTGTTTCACTTCATGCTCTGCAGTGTCCATCTCCTAAATAAAACCATCTTGAAATAAATGGGTTTATTTTATCCACCCCCCTGCAGCTGGACAACACAGATAAAGAACTGACAGACAAAACATAAAATGTGAAGTTGCAAACATCTCATAATAATTATGATTTATGTATTATATGTACTGTATGACTGTATAGTATTTTAAAGTTAATTCATTATATTAAGCATCATCACATTCTCTCTCTGTATAGGTGGCTATAAATGAGGCCTATGCTGCCGGGCTGATAGGTAGAAACGCCTGTGGTTCCGGTTATGACTTCGATGTGTTTGTGATGCGTGGTGCTGGAGCATACATCTGTGGAGAAGAGACTGCTCTTATTGAGTCCCTGGAGGGAAAGCAGGGCAAACCTCGCCTCAAGCCCCCATTTCCTGCTGATGTGGGTAAGTGGACAAAGGCTTTGGGACACCTGATATCAAGAAAACTTTGAAAATCGCTTAGTTTTGCTGACATTTGCTTGTATTTTATTTCATTTAATTAAGTTATTACTTGTCCTGACTCAATCCTAATGTTGTTATTGTCTTATTTGTCTTTTGTTTTTGTCATCTTTTGTCTATTGTATGTGATTTACTCAGTTATTCATAAGGTCAAGGCTCTCATGGGCCAGATACTCTTCAACTCATCATTCTGAGCAGAGGTTGTTGTTGAATTGTTTTAATGTAATAAAAGCTATGCTAAATTCTCTGCTTCCCCTCTGCTATGTTAAAGGTGTGTTTGGTTGCCCAACAACTGTTGCTAATGTGGAGACTGTCTCCGTGGCACCCACCATCTGTCGCCGTGGAGGCTCATGGTTTCTGGGCTTTGGCCGAGAGAGGAACTCTGGCACAAAGCTCTTCAACATCTCCGGTCATGTTAATCATCCCTGCACTGTAGAGGAGGAGATGTCAATCCCTCTAAAAGACCTCATTGAGAGACATGCAGGTATGTGAGGCAGGTGAAGCCGCTGTTGGTAAAATCAGAAGCATTATACCATATGTGATCTTAGTTCAAAGGGAGAAGCACATGATGAGTTTGTCTGAAAAAAAACTGGAGGAAAAGGAAAACCTAAATTTGCATTCTTTCATCTGCTTGTGTCCCCTTTACTGAGGAGGTCAGAAACTGAAAAGATTAAGACAGCTTAACTTAAGAAGAGCCAAAGTAAATGCATGTTTTTTTTTCTTAATTGAAATAAACATCTGTCTGGTAGGTGGAGTGCGTGGAGGTTGGGATAACCTGCTGGCCGTAATCCCCGGTGGCTCCTCAACTCCCCTTATTCCCAAGAATGTGTGTGAAGAAGTACTTATGGACTTTGACGGCCTCATTCAAGCGCAGACAGGCCTTGGCACAGCTGCTCTTATTGTTATGGACAAATCTGTAAGTGTATGCTTCACAATGTCATAAATTATGTCAAGTGAGTTCTGTCCACATTGCTTACATTGGTGAATGCATTGTTTTTGTAGACTGACATTATCAGAGCCATTGCCCGCCTGATTGAATTTTACAAACATGAGAGCTGCGGACAGTGCACACCATGCAGAGAAGGTAAACACTGGCTATTTGCAGATAGTGTAATCCACCTATGGCACCAACTTTAACATTTGCTCAGAACTTCAGGGCCTAGTCAAGATATCTTGCTGTAATAAAACCATATTCAGAATTTTACATGACAAGCTAAGTATTTTCTGTCCTTTCTTCTGTTGTAGGAGTCGACTGGATGAACAAAATGATGTGGCGTTTTGTTCAAGGAGATGCGCGAAGTACAGAGATTGACATGATTTGGGAACTCAGTAAACAGATTGAGGGACACACTATCTGCGCTCTGGGTGATGGCGCTGCATGGCCTGTGCAGGTAAACACATGCACTTTAATATCACCACTATATACTAACGGGGTCGAGAGAAGATGTACTGGGGAAAACTGTAAACTACACTTTTAAGGCATTTCCACACATATAGTGAATTTGCTCTGGTAAGAATCATTTCAGTTTGTAAATTTCCCCCACAATTCAGTTTTATTTCATATAGAAAAATCAAGCAAAACATTACAGTAAATTATGATAGTTTTAGGTCATTTTGACTGTTTGAAAGTAAAAAAAAAACAAAACATATATTCCCATTTACAGATGTTTTCCTCCAACTAACATTTCCACCAGCACATACGGTGATATACAAGATGTGTAAACGTTGTATAAATGCCTCTTTTCTGTTTTCAGGGACTGATCAGGCATTTCAGACCTGTGATGGAAAGCAGAATTGCTGACTTCCAGCAGCAGAAGCAAGCCAGAGCTTAAATGGCTCGTTTGACTGCTGGTTCTGCTTATCCTTATATCCACCCTAAGATCGTTTCATTGTCAAATTATTTAAAAAAAAAAAAAAAAAAAAGAACATTGTGCCGTCTTATCACCTCATCATCAAGTTTTACATTGATGTGTCTGCCTTGTCTGATATTACCAATAAAGTTCTATGAACCTTAAAACCTTCAGTCTTCAAATCCTTTGTTTTTTATGTGGTGTGTTTATTTATTAATTTAATTTTTCATTTTTTAAAAATCATACATAGACATGGATGAAATTGTTCATTCTGTGTGAACTGAGCTCTGAAGGAAGGCAAGAATCCCTCATCAAAACTGCCTTTGTTTTATTTAAAGCTCAAAGAATGCAGTAAGGATTAACATGACTGACTGCCAGAAATGAACACAGGATGGAAAAAAATATTAATAAAATAAATTCATAAAATTAAAAGATCCCTTCATTCTTGTACATTTAAATTTTCAGTTATGTGATGATAACACTCTGGTAAAAAGACAAAAGAGCACAAAGCGTGGCACAATTTGCATATTTATCATCCACACAATTGAGTGGTACATTCCAAACAAAGCCACGCCGTTCATAATCTCGCGAGATTTCTCGGCAATTCTCCGGCGTCACGTGATGTGGGTAGCCTATTCACCGCGGCTTCATTACAGCGGACTCCGCCAACGGTAAGAAACTGGTCCATAATTGAATCGCTAACAAAGACTTAAGGGAAAACGAATCATTAATATCCCAATATAAACATTTGTAAAGTACGCAGATACTACCCTGAAGTACGCAAGTGTCAGAGGAGTCGCAATTGAGACTGTTTTTTTCTAAATACATGAGCACCATCGGCTCTGAAGTTGATGTCGACCAGTGTCAATTTCCTCCATCCTGGGTTTTGTTTTGCTTTTCTGAAGCAGTTTGACCAGACAGACTGCAGCTTCACTCTCGAAAATCTATATTTATTAAGTTTTAGTTTATTTATAGTACACTCTTTTAGTTATTAAAGTGAGGAGGCTTCACTTCTCACGCGAAGGTTAACTTATTGCTAGCATCTGCAGTCCTCTTTCTAGTCTATTCCGCTCATCCATGTCCATCTATGGTTCCGCTTTGCTCGCAAACATAACATGTATTATGCACACTTAAACTGTGTCATATAATGCCGGAATGTGTTCCTGTTTGCAGGTCTGTGTGGCTGACTTGTTTGTGAAAGCATCAGCATGGAAATGGTGAAGATAGAGCAGGTCATCGTGGGGAGTGAGAGGTCCACACCTGAGATCAAGTCCGAGCCTGTGAGCGCCCCTCGCCCCCCTCTCCCATCCTGTAAGTTCATTTAACAAAATATGCTCACATAGTTCAGATACTAAATATGGCTGTGAACTTAATTCTGAGTGCACAGTATCCAGTCCAAGCAGTGAAAGTGAATAAACATCCCATTGTAACTCATCTTCCGCCCTGTGATGCAGATCAGCATGAGAGTCTGCAGTGTTTCCAGTGCTTCATCACCTTCTCTGACCCCAAAGCGAAGGAGAGACACATGAGAAAGAATCACCGGGAGCAATATAAAAAGCAGCTACAGCAGGTAAGAGGAAATGAAAACACTAGGTCAAGTTTTTATCATCGAAACACACCAACAGTGCAGGTTTAGTACAAATGAGGGAAGATAATCCTTTAGATTAAACTGATGCACAATACAGTGTGAGGAATACCCAACTGTAGTACATACATGGTTGTTTGAAAAGAAGTAAATAATATGGCTAGAGTTTGTTACTCTTGTTAAGAACACCTAAAATTGGTTAGTAAAGACATGATATTGATAATGGAAAAATGGACAAACTTGTCAGCTGTATTGGAGAATTGTACATGTAGTCCAAATTAGATTAAAAATGTGGGTGTTTCTGTGCTGATTTAAATTGAAGCGTAATGGAATGAGGATGCATCTGTCATAAGGACTTACTGGCTGGGTTGGAGAATGAATCTGAAATCAGCTCATAATTCTGTTTGTAATGACTTTGTCACATGGGAGGAAAACTGAGTGCCAGTAATTTGAGTTTTATTTATTTTATTTTGTTAATACCTTTCTTTTAAATACATGAATGACATAAAATCTAAAAATAGATATTAATTTGTGGTTGTTACTAAACATCTGTGTTTCGTATTTTCATGCAGGTTGCACTGTATTCAGTTACTAACTACGGTATGAACCTATACAGGATACACTATATTTGCTGTATGTAGGTGCCATTGTACAGATAAAGGAAACAGTTTTAGTGGATGTGTCATATGAAATATGTTGGCTATTTAGAATGTTTTTAAAAACTAAAAGTATTGAGATCAGTGTTTTTGAAGTATTTGCTTTCACATTATTTTGCAGACTAACACAGTGTTCACTTGCTATAACTGTGACAAGTGCTTTTACTCATCTGAGGAACTCAGTGAGCACACGGCTACACATCGCAATGACGAGAAATGTTTCCAGTGCCCCTTCTGCAAGGAAACCTTCCTTACTTTCACTGAGGTAATGGTACATTGCCGCTTGCTCCAAAGGCCATATTTAATACATTGTTTGAAAAGTTATACCTTACTGTCCTTCTGTTTCTTGTTTGTGATAATTGTCTGGCAGCTAACCAAACATAGACGATGGGACTGTGTGGAACGACAGTGCCCCTGTAAAGACTGTGGTGCCTTGTTCCCCAATCCATCACGACTCCAGTACCATCGTATTTCAGTGCACCTCCACCCGCCGCTACCGGTACTGAATCAGACAGTGGACACCTACCAATGCTGTAAATGTAGTCGTTATTTCCAGTCAGAAAATGAACTCCTGCTTCACCAGGAGAAATTTGCTAACAGCACAAACTGTAACCTTAAGCCGGGAAAGCCAGGAAAAAAACGAGGCCGAAAACCGAAGAATGAAGATGTTGAGGTGCCAATTAAACTCAAGAAAATAAAACAAGAAGAAGAGGAAATTGGACAATTCAATGATATTCCAACAGGGGGATGCTCCTCTCGAGAGCAGCAACTTGAGCTTAAGATCCCTTGTTCTGAAGCAGATTGTGACCTCATATTCCCTTCTCTTGCAGCCCTACGGGCACACAAAAAAGTGCAGCATGGGCGCCTGCCTCGCAAGGCTCATGCATGCACAGAGTGCGATGAGAGTTATGCACGGCCTGAGCAGCTTAGTGTACACATAGCAAGGGCTCACTGCTCTAGCAGATACAAATGCCCAACCTGTGGGAAGAGTTTTCCCAGAGAGAGTGTCCTAAAGACCCACCTGACAACGCACTCTCAGGAAGAAGAGGAGGAGGAAGATGATACAAGATAATATGTGTAGAAAAGGCTGCACCTTCTTCCTACATCATCCAGTTAAATCCTTTTCAGACTGATGGTTATCATATTCTGCTTAGTGTAGGAAGAACATTTCTACGTGAGAGTTTTTGAAGCACGGTTATGCAACACCATTGAAGTATGTAGGTTGTTTCTGGAACACCATTTTTCAAATGAATTTTGAAAGATATCCTACACTTGTAATAAAACTGTACTCATAGATGTGTACATTATTATCAATTCAGTATAAGCTCTTGTCATTAAATGTCCTTATGCTGTTACCTCTACTGAAAAGGTTTTTTTATTCACTGTAGAATAAGTAGCTAAGTCTCATTCAAATTCTGCCGTTGTTTTGTATTTAACTTTATCATCTTATTTTGTGTAAATTCATAAACGTTACAATTATACGGAGAATGTAAGACTGAAAAATATTAATATTTACTTCATATAAATATTAAGTAAATAGGCCAGCCTATATGACTCTGTGCCATGGGACATCACTTCAGTAATATCAGGTTCTTATTTTCCTGTTTCAAAAGGTAAATAACTTTCATTAAATGAAATATATGTGTTTTTAAACAGTGTGAATGTCTTGCAGTTTTACTGAAAATTGTTCATTAGTCAGTTTGCCGCTTTTGCCACAGTTTTGTGAGCAAAAACTACACAAACAACCATGTCACTAGATGTATTATTGACACCAGTACATTAGTATTATTTTGTTTTAGCATCTTTCGACTTGCACCTCACTTAGTTTTATTTTTTATCTTGCCACACTACACTGAATTACTTCTAGCAGAAGAATTTGCCAGTTGTGTGATCATTTATTAAAATTACTGAACATTAACAAAAGATGTGTAATTCATACTTAATTTTGATGTGTCACAATGTTGTTTTTCCAAGTGAACAATTCTGTGCATTGGAACATGAGGGTTAGCTTTTGTAGATAATGGGTTATTCCTTCTATTGGATGTAGGCACAGCACCTCAACTACTTTCTCTGCTACATGGGAGAAAAAAGATAGTATACTAAGTTGTTTTTGTTTTTTTTTTTTTTTTTTTTTTTTTTTATTCCTATACTGGGGAAATTTGCCTAATCACAGCAGAACAATAGAACAGTAAAAATATTATGATATAAAAGTTAATTATTGAACATGGGAATAATCTTGAAGATATAGAAATCAAGATCAACACATACAGCAAGCACTTAATAAAAGTCAGAGTTCCTGATTGCAGAAATGTAGTCTGGTGCCTTCATCAATTTATAAATCACTTTTTATGTATTGCAACAATATAGACCTCAATTTATGCAGAAAAAGTACCCATATCTTTTATATAAAGAATCAAGAAAAATCATAAATGTACAGCTTGTTCCTTATGTAAAACACAGCATACAATAGTTTTGTAAATAATTAACAGTCAACATGTTATAAATGACTTCTTGAGTGAGACAGAAATATTAATAACCCCCCAAAAAACAAACATCACTTCGGCTATTATATCGAACTGAATAATTTCCAAAGCTGTAATATTAAGTAAAATTCCTTTTATTTATTTTCTTTCAATTCAATTCATTGAAAATTGCAAACGAAAAAACTTAATTTGTCCCCAGGAGGCAATTTGAAGGGACAAATGAACAGCATGATTACACAACACTTTTATACAACCAAAGCAATCTAAGAAAATAAAGTAATATAAAAAATAATAAGAACAACTCTGTACAATAAGTAACGTGAATGTAAGGAGCAGGTAGGTAAAGTGCAGACAGGATAATTATGACAGAATGTAAACATGTGTCGCTCATTACGGGAAATTTTCTAATTGCAGTTGTTATTACAGAGGTTTTAATGAATAAATAAATAATCTCAAATTTTGTCCTTTACATAGATCATGTGAACAATTGCTCCTGATGAATGAGCTGTTTAATTGCCTGTTCCGTCTGGGCGAAGTCTTGCCATGTCGCGAAATGGGGGCCGTACCAAGCAGAAGTTCGTTTTCCCATGATGCACCGGGGCATGCTTTCTATCTCGCGCCTTTGCTCGGAGCAGTCCATCTTGCCTCTCGTCGCTGCAGTCATCCTCCGCCAGCGCGCCGTCCGTGTTGTTGTAGTAAATAATGGCGGCATCGGGAGGAGGATTACCGTCTCCCGCTACTATCGCGGGCTTGAGCACCCAAGCTCCTGCCCGGGCTCGCTTTCCGGGTCGGCCTTGCACGGCTCGCAGCAGGCTGCGGTCGGAGAAACGAAGCAGACGCGGAAGGTTGGGCTCGGACGACGGGGAGCAGGCTGCTGGAGGGCCGAGGCCCGTAAACATCGGTTTGGCGTTGAGCGAGGATCCGTCCCTGCTGCGCCTGCTCGGGGTTACGGAGAAGCACAGGCGGCAGAAAGATGCGGGGTTTGACTCCAGCAACAGTGAAGAGGTGAATAATTTAACCTTATTATACCAGCCAAGTGGCTAACACGTATCCGAACATAAATAAATATGGCCTGTTTAGAAGAAAGACATTTTGACTTCAACTTATTAAAGGTATTTATGCTAATCTAGCTAAGTTGGCTAACAAACACTGACTCTGAATAAGCCTTGTAGGTGGCCTCATAACTGCAAGGTTTGCTGCAGTTTGGTTGATGATACTATAATTTGAGCATGATTGACTCTGTAGACGGTAATGAATTCTTGTGATTAAAAGCGGTATCAGTGCTTTTAAGCTGCAGCAGCCGTACACAGACCACACCAGCTGAGTTTGTTTGCATGATGGGAACATAAGGCGGAAACTTTGGCGGTGGGACCCACCAGTGGCATCTGTTTTGTTGTGGAAACCGTAGAGACTGATTTAGTTGTTATTTCCCCCGATTCACTCTATTCAGTGGAAGTTACCACTGCGCTGACACAGAAAGGCTGGTAATGCTGTCGTAGTTATAACGTCGTTGGACCTAACTTTGGGGTCGTACTCTCCACGTTGATGCTGTCAGCTGACTGCTCCGTGTTCGGAACGTATGTTTAACGTGGGATGCAGGACAGGAAACAAACGTTCCATGATCGTTATCCTTATTGGTGGGAACTTGTACATTCTGTAACGTTGTATTTAAGCATCTCTATTTTCCCCTCATGCACAACCTGCCTTTTTTGCAGCACTTCATAACTTTAGTACCAGCATTTCTGAGGTGGATAACTAAAAGCAGAAATCTGTTACTCTATACTTGCTCTCTTTTTTTTTGCAACATGTACAAAATAATAATTGGCTTGCAAAGATTTTTACGTAATAAATGGATGTAGAGCTGGGAGAATTCAGATCTGACTAAATAAAAAAATCAGCATGCAATATGTTTTCTTGTATTACATTCGTTGAATGTTTCTCCAGCCATGTGTGGCATATAGTTTTTGTAAGGAAAAACACTTCATCTTGAGTACATAATAATATAATATATACTTATTGATCCTTTGCAGCAAATTACAGGAGTTACAGAAGCAGCAATAACATTAAGTCCTAACAAGTCCTCTACTATTAAACAACACTCTAAGACAATTATAACACTTAAAAAAAATCAGTAATGATTACTATATGAATAAGAATATAAACAAGAACAGACTGTTGTAAGCTCAAAAAAGTACTATATATGCAGCACATGTTGACAGGAAAAAACATAAAATGATGAATTATCCACAACATTATTAACATTTCAAAGTCAACATTTCATTTTGGCCATATTTTTCTAACATGCTGCAAATATTTATTAAACCCTGTGCTGTGACACATTCAGAGAGTATTCAAATGCCCATAATGATGCATATACCTTGGATTCATTCATACAAAAGGTGTGTGTGTGTGTGTGGGGGGGGGTGACATTATCACTTCCCCAGTCAGGAAAGTGATAATCTTACTGGCAAATTTATTTTATCACATTGTTTTACATCAGCAATAGGGGTTTTAGTGTCTGGCATCACTTGGACATCACTGATGCAATCCTTTTAGAGGGGACTGTAACAGTCACATGGCTTCATGCTAAAGCTTGTGGGTGCTCCACTGGAGGATTGCACGTCACACTCTTGTGCTCTGCAGTGCTGTAGAGATTTCAGTATGAGAGTTTAATCTCTGTCAGATTTTCAGCGATGGATCATTTCAGTTGAAATCAAGCTGAAGTGTGTTTGTGATTTGCTGTAGTGTAGTTTCTCAGTTGAAGAGCTGGAGGTTTGAGTGTCATTTTTCCTTCATCTTTGGTAACAGTGGTCTTTAAGTTCTATTTGATACCTGGTAGAAATTTTATTTATTTATTTATTTTTTGCTTTTAGAGAATGCTAGAAAATATACTAGTTTTAAATGCAGCTTGCTTAAGTGCTGCTATATTGATTGATTACTAAGGAAAAAATTGCATTATATCCCACAAAAAATGAGTCACACATAGCCAGATTGTGGGCAAATCTGCTGAGTTATTACAGTATTTGTAGTTGACTGAAACTAAACCGTTTCGTAGGGTGCAGCACAATACTGATGCAACGGTGAAGTAAGATTGGAGTGGAGTGCTGATGCTGAGCCACGGTTAAAGCAGAAATGATACCTGAGACTCAAATGAAGGCAGTGGGAAGCCCCACTCCACACACACACTCACAGAAATTTGAGCACCAGGTCCAGTGGCCCGTTCATTATTATTATTCTTTGAAAGAAAACCCCAACCAGACAAAACAATTGTTTGATTATTTTCTATTCCACCTTTACATGATATTTCTAAAATGATGTAAATGCTGCTTTATTAAAACCCTGCATATCTATAATTTTAAGCACTGTTGTGAGGTACTTAATATTTTTTTTGTCTAAATTTTATGCTTTATATCTTTCTTTGTAGGAAGATGATTTCTCTGGATTTGGGACCACATCACTTTCTCCACAGAAAACTCCTGAGTCTTTACAAAGCCGAACAAAGTCTCCACAAGTTTCAGACCATTCTCTTCCCGCAAAACCTCTCATTGGAAAAATTGTACAAAAGACCCCAAAACCTGCTCTTATTGGTAAAATTGTACCGAGAGTCACTAAAGATGGCCCGATTGTCAAAGAGAGCCCAGCAAAAGATAAAGACATACCCAAAGTGGTCATTAAACTTGGTGATAAACAGGAAGCCAAACATGCAGATGAGCTGGCCTCAGGTAAAGACAGCAGTACAAAATCAGCTGAATTTATCAGCAAAGCAGGGGAGTCTACACACTCAGGCAGCATGCAAAACCAAACAGCCACTACCTCAGCTGGTGGCATGAAGCAAAAGAAGCAGTTAGACATCCTGATGGGGAAAGAAAAAGCTTCCAGGGATAAAGAGCCAGGCGAGGTGTCTGAGGAATCTGAGACGGAGCAACCCGAGTCACAGAAGTCTGCAAGGCGAATGAGGCGATTTCGAGTCGGCCACGCGAGACGAACATCTGAAGCAGCTGCTCCATCGTTCACCTCGCTTCACAAACGAAGGAGGAGGAAAATGGGGAAGGATATGGGCGCCTCACCGGAGGCAGGAGCTGAAGCTGGAGCTCAGAGTGGACAGGAGGCAGCCATGCCACTTGAAGGCAGAGCTGCAGAATCTTTTGATAAAAAAACAGACAAAAAACGCAAATCTTTATTTGGGCTCAGGCGAAAGGCAAGGAAAAGTCCTTCAGGCAGTCCAAAAATACCTCGCTCTCGTGTCACACATACTTTTTACACTTATGTTCCAGACCCCATTCCGACCATGCAGATTGAGGTTGACAGTAAGCAGCAGCTACAAGGTCAGGGTCCATCCATGACTTCATCAGAGGGCGAGTCCAGTTCATTTTCTGAACAAGCCCAGCAGACGTCTAACAACTCTTCCACCCCTGTAATGAGTGCAAGGTCGTCCCGCGTCATCAAAGTTCCTAAGAGGTTTCTGGATGAGGAAATGATAGCTTTTCCAAAGGGTTCTATATCAACATGGTTAAAGAGTCAGCAGAAAGACGACAGAAAACCAAGTTACGATGGCAACTCATTGCAGTCAGACAGTGACTCTATGTCTGTTGTCGACAGCCAGTCTGCTCTGCCAAAGTCCCCGTTCAAGGGCAGTCCAGGCACGAGCCACCTGGAGATCTACAAGAACCTGAAGAAACTGACCTTAAAACTGGCAGAGAAGAAGAAAGGCCAATCTGACACTCAGGATGATTATCATGAAGACAGTCTGAGCTCTCATACCCGGAAGAGGCGGAGGTCCAAGCTGATGATGGAGGAGATGGACTCTCCCGGCGTTGTGAGGAAACTAGCTGTGGTGATGAACACTGATGTGCAAGCAGCCGTCCATAAGCCTGTGGGTGAAGAAAGGGCAAAAGCAGAGGATGCAGACAAAAATAGTAAGAATCATCTCCTCTTTTTGCCTTTTGTTACTTAATTTTGGCTGTTTTTACAAATGCGTGATCAGTTTATCTCTGTAGCATTGTGTTCATTTAGCCGTTCTGTGATATATAGTAGAGATGTACTGATTGTAAAATTCTTTATTGAGTCTAATGTTTTTTATGTGTTTTTATTTATTCCACTTCAGTTTCAGTCATGCAAAGTAGGAATGTACCAATATATATTGGACATTGGTGTCAGCTGATACTCGCTGATATCGGCCAATATTTGTATCAGTATATAAAATGTCCTTTCACCATTGGCAGATATTTATCTATCATGTTATTTTAAAGTAGTTTTTTTTTTCTAAATTGATGTAAACATGTGATGAAGGGTGGAAAGTTGAAAATAAATATTTTCATATATAGTTAAGATTCCTTTGTTAA
>JAPQRP010000003.1:37586535-37602521 GCA_037367295.1 Apogon hyalosoma
TCAGTTCTTCCTTTCCATGATATTCATTGATATGGAAAACATGGAATTTCTAAACCAAATATCTTTCAAGTTATCGCGTTAACATGAAGGATATTCAGTGGTTGCGGTCGGACCAAAAACATAATATCCTCGACACTCCGTTCGGGGATATAATGAATAGTTGAATACTTGTTGATAGAATGCTACAAAGATGATGAATATTTGTAATTAGCATCACCCATATTCCCTCAGCTATTAACCTATGGAAATTTTTACACTCACTTTTTCACTCTCACAGAATATAAGCTTGGTTGCAAAGAAAAGTTAGTAGTACTTACAAAGTAGCAGCATTTAAAAATCACAACAGAAAATAATCTCAAGGCACTTCAGTTCATATAGTCACAAAGAAAACCGTTATAAAGCCACTGAGGAAAAGCGCTTCAAAGATTCAAATATTTTTTGTCAGTTTCACTAAATACACAGGACATACAGAGAATTGAGAAACTGTTTCTTTCTCACCTTGCTATTAAATTCCATGCAATTTAAAAAGAATAATAAAAAATAAACTGTAATAGATAGAAAAGATATAAATCAAATCTATTTACAATAGCAGTGGTGGTGTAATGTAGTAATGAGTATGAGGGGAGGAGGTGCATTTGGTGACAGTAGAAAGAAAAACTGTCTTTAACAGAAGATGAAGACTCAGCCGGACCCAATTGGATGGCCCTCTGGCTTGACCAGTTGGAGTGACTGAAAGGGGGACAAGGAAAATAAAAGCATAAAGACAGAGTGGAGAACAGGTCAGTGTTACACAGGTCAGAGGGTCAGTGACTGAGTTACCTGCAGAAAGGAAGAGGGAGGAAACATCACAGCCTACAGGAGAGGGGATGCACAGAAGTTACTGACATGTTATGGCACCATTTAGAAATACACAAAGACAGAAGAGGAGAGGTGCTCAGTGCATCATGGGAGGTCCCACAGCAGCCTAGTACTATACCAGTACCACCAAAGGATGGATCAGGAAACTTTTAAGTCTAGTCTTAAAGTAGAGAGCATGTCTGCCTCCCATGGGTTCCACAGGAGAGAGCCTTGGTAACAGAAGGCTCTGGCTCTGTTTCTGCATTTGGAAATTCCAGCTCAGATAATCGTCACAAATGAAATCCAAGTGTCAAGGCTTAAATGTCAGGGTATAAGTTTTACACCACGGTTATGACTTCAAAATCATCACCATAAAGCATCCAATTTATCATCTGATTTCACATGTTTAACTCTTCTAAAACTCTTTTCTTTGTGTGACTTGATTTAGTGAGTGTATATAATAGTTTAAAAGAAGCTACGAAGGTAGACAAGTGGGTACACCGGCCTCTGTTCCGGAGTGGATTATTTGCTTGCATAATTTGTCACAGAATAAAACATAAAAAATCTGTGAAGCTTTAGGGAACCACAATTATTTCAGGCATCAACAGAAAAAAAACCATTCAGTGTGATAGGTTTTCTGTTTGTTCACCCATATTGAGCAAAAATATCCTAAGCTTATAATTGTTATTGGCATACAGAAAAATCTCATTTTTTATTTTGAGATTGTTTTATCGTGATAATAGTACATCAGGCTCAGTGAGTTCTTCTAATTATTGCCTTTCTGTCTTTGTAGCTCTTACTGTACCTGAAAAAATTAATGAAATACACATTCTTATTTATTATATAGTTTGATATCAAATCATTTAGTAGTCTGTGATATGTTTAATTCAGCCTTTAAGCACAAATACAACTAACACACTTTTACATACACAATATTTAATTTTTAGTGCCAGTGATAAAGTATTATGGGTGATTACATGATTTATAAAGGTACATACCTGTATTAAACACTGTTCCTGTCAGATCCTTGAACCAGTCCCATGCTATCAAATGGTATGAAGCCATTTATTTGGACTAGAGCAGGAAACCATTTGGAAAACTCATGAATGTCCACAGTGCAGTGGTCCACATCCATATTACAAGAAAATTAACTTCTAGCACTGTTTTTAGAGCTGTCAGCCCCTCCATACACCAGACAGTGAGAGGCCTGAACCTCAACTGCTGGTCTAAAGGAGTCTGAGGACTCCACTTGAGAGATGGGTCAACCTTCCCACAGTAAACACTCTGAGAAACAGAGCCGTCAGTCAGGCTTTCATAAAAAGTCACTGCTTAATAAAGATGAGATTAATCAGCACCAATGGGACACTTTACAAACTATGTGCATCAACAGAACTTGGCTCCAACAGCGGCTGAACGCTAATATCAGACCTCTTACTGAAATTACTGACTGTGAGGGAAAATAATAGCTCAAAGTACAAAAATAGCACTTAATACCGCCTTGATTTTTCAAGGTTGGTGTAATATTCAGTTCAAAATGTGTTAATTACTTCTAGGTTTGCAACTAAATTACCACTGACAGTATTTTAATGTTTTTAATTAGTTGATGGACTTATAAATCATCAGAAAATAGCCTAAAACATCAGTCAGTGCTGCCCAAAGTTTAAAATCTGTTTTTTAAATGTATTTCTGGGCATGTTAGAGGACTAAAGAAATATAAAAAAAAACAAAAAAAAACAAAACAAAACTGCTTGGGTCAGAACATTGTTTTTTTTTTCTTAAAAAGATCTTAAAACAAATGAACAGTTATAAAAATAGTTCATGATTAATTAAATAGCTGACAAATTGTTTAATCGAATAATTGTTGCAGTATATTTGGTGTTTAGTGATCTGAATTTATGTATGCATTTATTTAGGCATTCATTACTTTGATGTTTAGTTAAACAGTTTTTTCAATTTATAATAAGGTCAGCAACAGAATTTTTTATTTCAGGGATTGATATCAACCAATTAATCCAAACTCTCAGTATTTAATCCACTGTCACATAATAAAAGCTCTGGTAAAAGTCTATCAGAGGTTACATGTTTGTGAATTGTAAGAACAGCTGACACAAAGCTATTTTTCTGTTTTTCTCCACAAAGCGATGCGGATCACGACAGAAGAACTCCATCTCCAGATGTGATTATTCTGTCAGACAATGAGGCGTCCAGTCCCAGAACAACACCTCGTCCTGAGGAACGGATGCACCACGCCAACCTCGACATGTTCAAGGTACAAGAAAAGTTCACACTAATGGCTCTACATTCATAAACATAACTAAAGCACAATGAGTCAAATAATGAATGATTTCCTTTAATGGTGTTACAGTAAGAAAAAACCTCTCTTCATAGTTTTCATCTATTTGAAACATCCAGTTAGTTAAATTGTCATTAACATCAAAACATACATATATACATGTACGGTCAGGCACAAAGCTGTGTGACGCCAAACTGTACTACATGCTTGCTTTAAGCTAAATGCTAACAGGCACTTTGTTCTCTGATCTTATTATAGTGTCTTCACAGGTCACTGCTAGCATTTTTCTTTGACATTCTTATTGAATCCCCAAATGTCAGCTTGTACACATAACATGTCATCAAAACATCACCCCTTCTCCCATAATGCCACAGCACACACATTGATTCACCTCCTCCAATTCTCTCTTTCTACCCTTTTATACAGAACGGCAAAGTGACGTTCTTGCTTTGAACACATTGTGGAAAAGGAGCTTTAGTTTAGCATGTGAGCTTGTGAATGAGCATCACAAAGTGCAGCAGAACTCTGGGATACAAAATAACATTCCATATTATGCTGTGTTTTTTGTATAGTGGACCAAATAGCACTCTTTATGATAATATTTTTCATCATCTGGACAATATTCTGCGTTTTTTTCCACATGGCAAAGATACATGAAAGCACCATAAACATGGAGGAGAGTGAACATGACACAGAGGCATTTACGTCTAAACAACGGGAGTCCAACGACTGAAGGCAAAACACACTCAACGGGAATTGTACTAGTGGTTATTTTAAAGCAATTTACAGAATAAAACTGAATTTTATTTAAATGAGGGCAATGCAGTTTAACATGGTTTGAATACAAAGAAAGCAACTATTGTGCTGTGCACAGTTTATAGCTATTGCGAATTTTCAACTCGTCTCTAGTTGGGCTTCAACATGAACACTGTAATCACCACAATAAAATGTAGATGATCAACATGTTAATACTACATTTTACAACACAATAAAATAGATATTCACAACAAGCCTTTAAATGTCAGACATACTAAAACTACATCACACAGTGCACCAAAATGCCACAGAACCAGCACATCACATCATCAACCATAGCACCCTACAAGTCAAATATTAATAATAATTTACTGTACTGTGATATAAAATTCCATGTACCATGATTCAAGATTTTGGTAGTTTCATGTTTGCATTTAACAGGAAGACTGAAGACTGAGGACTGTGACCTGTTGATGAAAATCATCATAATTAATATGTGTCACTGTTCTGTGTGCTTTAGGGGAAAACTGGAGAGGAGAGGCAGCAGATGATCAAAGCTCTGAGAGAGGAGCTTCGTCTGGAAGAGGCTCGTCTGGTTCTGCTCAAGAAGCTCCGGCAGAGTCAGATGCAAAAGGAGAATGTGGTGCAGAAGGTCAGTGCTGCCTCTACTCCTAAACAGAGCTGCACACTTTGTTTGTTTGACGTGTTAAGGCCTTCTTACACAAAGTATTACAGAGGTTGTTCTGAGTAAAAAGCAGCCTCTGTTTGTCTTAATCATTTATCTGACATTTACAGTCCTTCAGGGTTAGCATCAGTGAACAGGCCTCAGGGCTCTGCAGCTCAGGTGCCAGATGACACCAAGGAAGCGAACCTGCTGCTTTCTAATAGTGCAAGACATAACTGGCAGCAATGTTACAATAACCTGGAGACCTACTGAGCTTTATAGCATAGAGGAGCAGAGCAGGGACACTTCAGCCCGTACTTGATAGTGGATACTTAATAATAGGTGGCATGGGGTGAAGAAAGAGGAGGCCCCTTGGAAATAGACCAGACTGGCTGTGAAATGACAAATAGGGCACCAGAACCACCCACCACAGTGTGTCTTTTAATAATATTAATCTAAAAGGTCCTTGTTTTATAGGATCTGTACTGTCATGTAGGTGTAACTGCAGAGCTTTGAAAGGTTTTCACTACAGAACTTGATGATATAAGTAGAGAACATGATCTCGTGTTGTGGCCAAGACCACCTTAACTAAGACCAGGTCATGACTAAGACCAGGCCAGATTGTCATTAAAGTGTCTCATTTTTGTTTGTCCTGTCCACTCAACATTTCACAAATCAAACACAGTGTTAAATACATCTCTCAGTACATGTTCACTAAGTTGAGTAGTGGGCATGCTCATCTAGGTGGCAAGTAACTGGCAAAAAAGTGAAATTGATGTGGTTGTCATGTGACTTTGTAACTTGTTTCTTTGTTTTGTTTTTTTTCCTGTTTTATCTGCCCACTATGCTACCTCTTGGCCAAGTTGTCATTGTAAATGAGAACAGGTGCTCAATTGACCTACTTGGTAAAATAAAGGTTAAGCAAATAAATAAATAAATGGCAAAAATGGTCAATGATTAGTTTAATAGTGAGTAAAATTAATTAATTACCTGTGCAGAATTTACAGCTGCTGCAGTTAAGTTTGCCGCATTTCCAGGTAGAGCCACAGCTTTTCCTCCAAACAAAATCCAAATTAGAGTTATTGAAGCAGAACGTTTTCCATCAAATCATAGTAATGGTGTAAACTGATGAATCAAACACTGAACAGGCAGTTTGATATCCCTGTAACTGTGGTATGGATTATGGAAGATAGTCTTGAAGGACTACCACAACACTAACATGATCACTGTAATGAAGACTGGATCAAGTTAAGGAAGTGTCGGGCCTCAAACTCATATTTACTGTGTGAGAGTAAACAATAATGTCGGGACTATTGGACTATTATTATTATATCACATGGTAAATGTACTACATGTATGTAAAAGTGGGGGTCTACAATATAGATCTGATTTGTTATTGTTACAGAGGTGATGCTGTTGCTTTCATTGTGTTTGTGATTATATTAATGATGTGTGTGCAGGTCCCAGTGGTGCAGAACGCTGCCTCCTCTGTGCAGCCTCCACCCATCCACAGCTCTCCTGGCCTGGGGAAGCTGCCTGTCCGGCCTGGTCTGCATAACCCGGAGCCCCAGAACCTCCGCACTGCACAGGTCTGTGTGCGTCTGTGGAAACCATTTTTTCATGACCTCATTCAGAGACCGGCATGCTCTCATCTTTCTGTCTGAAAGATATGTTTAAGGCAGCTTTACACTCGGTCTGTTTCCCAGTTTTAGTGTTTTTTCTGAAGTTCATCTGGTCTCTCAAATCATTTCTGTGTGTCTGTGCTATGTTGTTCTTTTCAGTGGTACAGCTGATCTAACAGAATGCTCTGCTCCAAATGAATTTGAAGTCTGTCCGTTGTGTCCATACATCTGTTAGGCCCGAGTGACTTCAGAGAGGATCTTACAGCTCCGTTTTAGAGGGTAGAGGGACCCATAGTTGGAACGAGAGGATGCACAGGGTTAAAGTTATTTCAGATACAGATAAACATCATTGAACCCCAGGGTTATGTTTACTTCTTTATCAGCTCTAGAAAAACAAAGAAAACTGGAAACAGAAAATTTTATTATTTAGTTAATGACAAAAGTTAAAGAGTAAAGTGGTTCATTGTCATGTTTAGGATGAGTTGTCAGCATTCCTCTTTGCTGACATGTACACTCTAATGTAAGCTCTTGTGGAATTCCAGCAGCGTTTTTTTGTAAACTTGATGTGCCTTTGAAAAATGAGCCTGTCACACCTTCCTCCCAAACTTTGGGCAAACTGTGTAATATAAACTTGGAGTTTTGCTCACATCCTCTAAGTCCACAGAACCTGACTCCTTTTACCACAGAAATATTCCCTCGTGCTCCAGCTCACAAGTGTCTGTACCTGCCAGCCTTTTCCCATTCAGTACTGCACATGTGCAACCCTCAACAGAACTGAGAAGGGAGCTCTTAGCTCTTATGTCAATATGTCTAACAGCCTGGCTGGGCCTGTGAGTTTCTAGATTTACTAGCCTGACATGATATTGTACTTGCCCAGTGGCAGACCTTGTTTTTACGCAGTTACATTGTTGAAGCAGTGCAATCCAAGAAGTTCTCATAGAGAATCAAATGAAAGGATTCCCCTCTGTGCGATGTGTCTTGATTCAAGAGGACTGTTATTGTCAGTGTCTCTATGAGGCCCTTTTCAGACCTGAACCAACATCTGTCCCTATGATCCTTTCACAGTGGGCAGCTCTAATGCAAGGTGTGGACAGACATGCTGCATTTAGGATGCAATGAGATCTGATCATTCAGAGGTGCTCTGGGACACACGTCCACATTCTCTTAGTGAACACTAATGTGTCTTAGGACATTTGAAGGACTTCCTACTGAACTGGCATCCTTAGTGAAACGTCTTTGTGGTGAACAGTGCTGGCTAGACCTGAAATAAAAGCTTTCACTGTGTTTTAGGGCAGAGATGACCTTGTTTATTTGCATATAGATCAGGAAATTAAGATCCAATCACAAGTGATCACTTAAAGGTTTTAACGCCAAGTGTGAAAAATGCACTTACAGCTGACCACTTGTGATCAGATCACAGAGACATTATCAACACCAGCTCTGAGCACGGCCTCAGCCCTCTATTGAAGATCCCCAGACTAGATCCCTTGATCAGTGGGCATGTAGACAACCAGGGGGATTGGTAGATCTGCTCTTCCTTGCTGGCCTTTAAATCTGTGCTTGGTCTTACACTTGGAATAAATTTAATTTGGAAGAACACTAACAGAAATCGAAATCTCATTGTTCCCATTTAATCGGTCTTGTGTAAGAGAGCTGAGGTGTTAGCTGGTAGTAATATTTTGGTGTTGACTATAGGTCTGTGTGCGTTTTAGAGCCTGAATTGTTTTGTAGAAGCTTCGATGTGTCTCATTACGACACGTTCTCCTGCTGGAAGCCTTTGTTCTCGCATTACGTAGCCTCACTCCTCCATTCCATGTTGAGATGGTATTAAATATTCAGCACATCTCTGTGTTTATGTGTGAGTGTGTATGTGTGTAGGTCTTTGTGTGATTGTCTTATTGGCTTGTTTAGTATGGATGATGATGGGCTCTTATTGCACTGCTTAAGCAGCTGCTGCCCTCTGCTGTCCATTTTGAGTATAATAATTGTGGACTGTTGAGAAAACATTACTTTCAGTATGTATCACATAGCTTAAAAATGAAACTCTCAGAGTATTATAGAAGTACCTGAAGTGTTCAGAAAGTAGTATATCTGTTGGTGTAGTTGGGGTTAACATATCGCATTCAAGCAAAGCCAAACTGTTTTGGTATTTCTTGTTATAGTTGGTGGAGTTTAACTTTTCATCGTGTAATAAGTAAAATTTTAAATGAATGAAATTAATAGGTGTATATGGATGTTAAAAACACTTTGGACAGTGGTTCAAAATGGCATCATAAAGCAGATGTGTTATATGTATTGGTTAATCTGTACCAATATGATATTTTCATAAACATTAACAGCAGAACTTGGCTGATATTGGCTGATGGCTAATATTATGGCCCGTAACTGTAATTAATAACTTTGAAAGGAAATAAGGGTAAGAAAGTGTTAAAAGTGCATGAGCACCATCTGTTTTTATGGTAGGTTTGTATTCATTTGCAGATGTATTGATTGATTGCTTTGAATGTGGTGCTCAGTGTTAGAGAATAGTTTATCTATGTATTCATAATGTTGACTTGGATGTAAAAGTTTAAACAAAAACCTAACATCCAACAATATCACTGTGTCTCATAGGTTATATCTGCCAGTTAATCAGCTAAGAACATTTAGTTTCTATTAGTTTTTAAATCTCTCATAAAAGATGTTGTTTGTCTACATAGAGAGTAACAAATAGTTTATAAAGCATGAAAAAAAGCATCTGCCTCTTACTTTGATAAAGCTGCAATGATTGTGTGTTATGGAAATTTACATTCCCTTCAGTGAGTGTGGTGTGTATTGTAGTGTAGTGACGAGGCATTCTTAACTTGTGGCTTGAACTTAAAAATCTTGCATCAAGGATTTTATTTTTCATTTGACTTTTGCTTGGGTTTTCCTGGTTCTTAAGTATCCTGATCATGCGCCTCAACTGGCTCACGCTTTTTACAAATGACATACCGTAGGAGTTCTAGTAATTGTTTCATTATAGAAAATGACTTTAAAAGAGCAAAAATAGTTGACTGTTTCTTTATCATAAAAACAGCTAAACGAGCAAAATCAGGGAATGCATTTCACAGATTATGGGATCATAGATTTACTGACTGTATCATTACCTCCACGTCTACAGACACTCAGCGACACTCGTTGGTGTCGAAGAAAATACAAATCCGTGTTTAAAAGTCTCCCAGTGTTTCTGTTAAAAACCTGCCACCACATCAGCATAATGCCATCACTGCCGATACAGATGGAAGAAATTCACAGTACAATGATGGTTTAAGAATAATGTTTTCAGTTAGGATGTAAGCCAGAGGTTTGTTGAGAGCTAATGGTGACACAAAAATGATAGAGGAGATCACCTGATAATTCTCTATGTAGATAAAAGCCTTATTGTTCAGCTGATGACATGTTATTAACAGGCTCTGTGTGATGCAGAACATTAAGATGTAAAGGCACATCTTTCAGACTATGAGCTGTTGTATGTAAAAGCTTTAACTGATTCTTACTCCCACTTCTTCTGCTTCTCTGCAGGGTCACACAGTCATCAGGTCAGCAGCCAATGCCAATCTCCCGCCCATGCTGATGTCCCAGCGTGTGATAGCGCCCAACCCTGCCCAGCTGCACGGCCAGCGGGTTTCCTCCAAGCCTGGCATGGGCCGCTCCAGCTCCAGCTTGGCCAACCCCGTCAGCTACCAGCAGGTAAAGACCCTGGCAAGCCCCGCCCACAACCCGCACCATCTGGAACACAGCCTGACTGCGTACAGACTGAGGAGGAAGCATTCACCTCCGTTGACCATATTCACACAGCGGCATTTTTCTTCTGACGTCAGGGTGTGAAGCTCAAACGCTGTTTATCAGCAACTGAAAAGACTATTGATGTCAGGAGTGGCAAGCATATGTCATAGGAAGCAAAACTTGCGCTCCAAAGTGTCCAATCTGGGATGAATTTGTAAACTGCAAAAATTACACTGAAGGCATTAAACATCAAAAGTATCAAACTCGTTTTAGTCCAGGGAGCACATACAGCCCAATGTGATCTCCAGTGAAATAATAGCATAATAACCTATAGCTAATGACAACTCCAAATTTTTCGCTGTTTTAGTGTGAAAAAAGTAAAATTATGTTATGAAAATATTTACATTTACAAATTACTCTTCCCGAATAAAAAGTGAATAACCTGATCAAATCTGAACATCCTGAAATTTCTTAAGAATAATATGTACAATTTTTAACAATATTATGCCTGTATGTTTGTGGATCCACTGTGATCTGTAAGTTTTGTTAATAGTACAATTAGACATAATATTGTTAAAATATCACTTATTCTTCTTAAGAAACTCCATGGTTTCAAATTTCATACATACTCAGGTTATTTTCATTTTCACACTAAAACAAACAGAAACATTTTGAGTTGTATTTATTTATAAATTAGTGTTACTATTTTACAGATCTGACGACCTACTTGAGATCACATTGGGCTGTATGTGACCCCTGAACTAAAATAAGTTTGACACCCCTGATCTATGTTATTGTTGTTGTGTACTCTAGCTGTATGTCAGTGTATTTATGCAGTATTTGAGAGAGAGGAGACAAATGCTTCATTATGGATTACTGCCTCAGACATATGATACAGTTTAAGACACATATCGTGCTAATACATACGCAATGTGTGTGTTTCTCTTCCAGGCCAGTCAACAGGTGGCAGCATCTCAACGCTCAGGCTCCAGTGCAATGTACATGAACCTGGCCCACATGCAGGCAGCGGCAGCAGCAGGAGCAGGCGGCGTTGCAGGAGGTCTGGGCGGAGCCTCCGCCGTCAGCCCATCCACAGCCACCGGAGGAGTGGGCTCCATGGCCGACCAGGCCAGCAGCCAAGCGGCGGCAAAACTGGCCCTGAGGAAGCAGCTGGAGAAAACCCTGCTGGAGATCCCTCCCCCCACACCCCCAGCCCCCCTCCTCCACTTCCTGCCCTCGGCCGCCAACAGCGAGTTTATCTACATGGTAGGCCTGGAGGAGGTGGTGCAGAGCGTCCTCGACAGCCAGGGTAAGTCCAAGACACTACCTGGTCATTGTCAAATACTAAAGAGGGCAAAGCGTTGAACGGAACTGCACTGAGGAGAACTCTTCCACCCCAGTCTGTTCATAGGGACTAATGCTGGTCATTGTTTACACCAGGTGACTGCATTTCAAAGTTTAATATCCAGTGTTGCACACTGTTGCAGCTACAGATCAACAGAAGAAAGGCAACAAAAAAAATAACTCAAAAGCAAGTGCACAGATTTTTTATGGAAAAAACAAGACCAGGTTCCACAGAGACTTTCTACCTCTAAATAGAATTCAGTGTGTTGTGGCTGTCATCGTCAATGTCTGCAACAGAGCCTAATGTTAACTTATAAATGGAGTTAGTTAACATCAGATCACATCTATCTGCAGAACCAGTCTCCAGCACAAACAAGGATGCTCAAGTCTGTCATAGTCTACCTACAACACATTCCATTTAATATGCAATCAGTGAATTTATGCATTTATTGGCCATATTTACTAGATTTTAGCCATTGGTATTTCATATCTGTTTGAGGACTAACTAAATATCCCAGGACTAACTAAATATCAAAATGTTTAAAGTGACAAAAATAGTATGAATGCTTTTAGTTAAGGTGTCTGTAAACATTATAAATCTCTATGCATGAATGTGAGGGAATTTGAAAATACAGTTGAAAGATTTGTTTTCTGCCATCCTGTGACTTGTGGGCAGACTGTTGGTTTAAACTCAGTGTTCATGTTCAGGTAAACTCAGAGGGACGCTGGCCCGCATGGAACCCTTCTTCTGCGCCCAATGCAGAACTGACTTCACACCCCACTGGAAGCAGGAGAAGAGCGGTCGGATCCTGTGTGAGCAGTGCATGACGTCCAATCAGAAGAAGGCTTTGAAGGCGGAGCACACCAACAGGCTGAAGAATGCCTTTGTGAAAGCCCTGCAGCAGGAGCAGGTCCGTTACACGTTTTCCTCCCAAGAAATGATTTTCTTAACTGTTTCTGTTCAGGCCATTAAATTCCTCCTGTGAGTAAATGCTGCTGTGTTGAACTGTTTCCTCTGCTGAGTCAGTCTGCTCTGCATCTGCTACACCATAAAAAAAAAAACTGTACGGGTGGATGTCATTAATAAAATATTGACTTTGATACCATTTCCTCAATTATATATCCTTCAGTACAGATTCCCATTTCAACAAAAAGAAAATTACAACCTATATTATGGTACAAATCTTTTCTTTACATTAGCTTCATTATTCCCAAACTCCTTACCACTTAATTCGAATCCAATAACTCATTAAACAGTATAGTCTAGTCAGGTTCCCTAGTTGTACCTTGATGGAAATGAGGGTGAATGTTTCTGTTGCACAATGTCAGGATTTTCCTTCTTCCTCCTACCATATGTGCATTATTGCTTTAAAAGTCCCCCTCGCTACATGAAATAATAGCAATCTCTGAGTTGCACAGCTACACATAGAAAATGACAAGTTTCAGAAAAAGACACATAGCTTTTATTCACAGTTGTAGTCATTTTAGTACCACAAAACACTTTGTGATAACAGATGTCCCACCAGAGCAGCTCCATTTAGCATCCTGAGCTCAGCAGCACCCAACAACCAGTCAAACAGCCCAGATAAGTTTTACTTCTATTCCAGAATGATAGGGGAGGGTACCAGACAGAAGTGTGAAGGTGGGTCTGGTTATGAGAGACCAGGCATAAATACTATTTACATGATTACATAACATTTACAAACAACTGCAGACAGATTATATCATGCAGACATTACAGTGGTTAGTGCTGTCATCTCACAGTAAGAAGGTCCTGGGTTTGATTCCAGCATTGACTGCTCTGTGTGGAGTTTGCATGTTCTCCCCGTGTCTGTGTGGGTTCTCTGGTTTCCTCCCACAGTCCAAAGACATGCATCTTAATAGGTTAACTGGTCAATCTGGAGACATGTCTTTGGTGTACCCCACCTTCTCCTGTTGGTAGATGGGATAGGCGCCAGCATTTCCACAATCCTGAGGATTAAGTGGCTCCTGTAATGAATGAGTGAATGAGCTGTACCAAGTCACTCTACACCATCAATTGCTTTTAGAGGATTGTGTTCAGGAGCGACAAAAAGATTCCATGTTTTAACCAGTGGCTGTATGTATGTCTGATCTGACTGACAGGGTTTAGGTTCTGCAGTAGCTCGGCCTGTAGGGTGTCAGGTGGTTGTCTGAATACTGAAACAGTGAAGCACTACTACCTTCAAACAACTGAGTCACAAAGAGTAAAATGTGTCAATCCTGAAGTGATGTCTGTATTAACACGGTGTGTTTCCTCCATTAGGAGATTGAACAGAGGCTCCAGCAGCAGGCGGCCCTCTCCCCCAGCTCGGCCGCTACTGGCCCCAACTCCTCAAAGACTGACACCATGATCCGGCATCATGCTCTCCGCCAGGTACGCCACAACCTCAGACCCCTGCACCCTAACACTTTGGCTGTATTTTTTGTCCAACCCTTGTATCTTCCCATCAACGTGAATCTTTTGTTAGCTGTTGTCCAAGTCATTGAAAGTAATGATCCTTAATTTTTTATGAATAGAATAAAAACTAACTTTCTAATGAATTAACCATAAGTTCAATTTGGTGTATCTTATGTTTTGTGTCACAGCAACTTTGACACTGGACCACCGCCATCTAATCAGTTCATCTTTGTCCCAGTCCCAGTGAATGTTTGTGACAAATGTGAAAAAAATTCCCCCAGGGCGTTCTGAGATACTATGTTTTCACACATAATGGAGGCAATAGACAAACCTATTAAAATCTGTGGATGCATCTAACAACTTTTAAAAGTAGGTCAGGTTGACTTCAGGACATCAGGAGGGCCTGAAGTTCACATGACAGTGAACGTTACACAAGTGAACTTTTTAGAGTGTTAAGCAGTTCTGCCACAACACCAACAATGAACAGTTATTCCACTTCTTTTGAAATACGTATAACCGTAAGTATTTGGAACTGTGTTTTTATCACAGTGTGACTCTGAACAGCATGTTTTCCCTGTGTCTTCAGGCTCCCCAGCCTCAGGCCTCCCTGCAGCGAGGTCTGTCCAACTCGGCACGAGGCGTCCTGTCCAACTTCGCCCAGGCTTCCCAGCTGTCTGTGGCCAGCAGCCTCATGGGTATGACCAGTGCCAAGCACTGTGGCAGCGGTGGAAGCAGCAGCAGCAGTAGCAATAGACTGCAGCATGACAGCCGTCGCCAGATCTACAACATCCCAGGTACCTCCAACATGTGCACTGTCTCTGTTTTCTGTGGACCTTTAACAGGTTACTCTGTGTGGTTTCAATATGTTACAGACAATGCATTTTGAAGTGAGTCCAGTTTTTTATCTTACTTTTACAACTTAGACCTCATTAAAGAGAAGTTGACAATTTTTTTTTATCAAGCAAACAAAAAGAAAACTTGATAAGAAATGAAAACTGAAACAAGAACTGTTATTGAAAGATAAATTGGAAAAATACATCTGTCTTTGTTTGGATGGGACAACACTGTGTTGCACCATGTGTAAAATCAAACAGTGTAGATTGATCCTAACTCTTATTTTAGGGCAAAGTTTACACACTACCAACATTTTGATGGTTGCACCAGCTGAAATAGTTTTAACCTTGACTTAACATAAGGCTCAAATCTCACACGTTGGCTTCAGTAAGTGTAAAGCCCAGAAACAAGTCCTCTGTTTCTGGATGGTCTCTGTTAATGGATGGTCGGTCACATCACTTTGTATGTGGGATAACTTGAAGGACGAGGATGACTGAAGAGTATAGCAACACTCTATTCATGATAGATTAACCTATGGACATCTTTGGTGTTTTTATGATTTGTACTTGTACAAATACATAAGATTCATAATATTGCTACCAGCTGGATGCAGACTCACAGCATGACACGACGAAGTAGCAGTAACAAAGCTACTAAATTTGACATTGGACACTAAAGTTTGAATTTGAATTTTGAATTATTAATAACTAAGTTTTGTTAGTGTTGTTTGTCATGAGGTGTAATGTTTTATTATGCCTTGTCTTGTGTACCTATTTTACAGTTGTTTGGTGTTTAATGTTGCCTGATTTTAGCTATTAGTGTCTTCAAATACATTTAGAAACAACAGACAACATGGCTACAGAACACTATTAAATTAATTGATAGTAATAAACACTGCTTTAAGAATAGTACCTTTAACTGTTTGGCCACAAAACTGTCATTTTCTGCTACAGTATTTCAGTTAGTTTAGACTTTATTGTAAAGTAGTTAACACCATCTCAGTTGTGCAACCAAAATACAGAACTTAATAGGAGTTTTTAATTTTGTATTTGAGAGTTGCTTACATCTGGTGCATCAGGCCATAGGTTTTCTTTCTCCATCTGAGGTTAATAAAGGCACAAATTATGAGACTAACTATAGTACATCACATCGGTTTTGAAAACTGTCTATTATACAATGTGCTCTTCATGTGTGTGTGTGTGTGTGTGTGTGTGTGTGTGTGTGTCTGTCTGTCTCACTCTCACAGGGTTAAATATTGCCTATCTGAACCCAGCGGCAGTTGGAGCCCATAAGAGCTCCAGCTTAGCAGACCGGCAGAGAGAGTACCTGTTGGACATGATCCCACCTCGCTCCATATCGCAGTCCATCACCGGACAGAAATGAGCCCTGCCCTTTCGAAGCTACCCCACCCTTTGCTCTTACCCTACACTAAAGCACTCCCAGATCAGCCAGCCCCCCCCAGCCCCTACC
>JAPQRP010000003.1:37602621-37615309 GCA_037367295.1 Apogon hyalosoma
ATAGTATTTTACTGGTCTGACCCACTTCAGATTGAATTGGTCTGAATGTGGAACCTGAACTAAAATGATTGTTAATAATTTAATATATATTTTTGCATTTCATAAATTCATCTCAAGGGCCGGACTGGACTCTTTGGCGGGCCTGATTTGGCCCCCGGGCCGCATGTGTGGCACCTGTGCTTTAAAGGAATGGATTTTACGCTACGGACTCTCCTAAAACACATCTGAGATGTCAATTTTTTTTTTAATGTTATGGACAGTTAATGACATTATATAACTTTCTCTGGCTACATAAACTCTAGACAAAATATGGTTCTAAAATACTTTTCTTTACCAAATTGTGCATTCGACATGCGCAACTCCAATGAACAGCAATAACACACACACACACACACACACACACACACACACACACACACACACACACACACAAAAAGTCAGCACTATTAAAAAATAAAGTTAATTTTAATGGTTGGCACAGATTGAAGAAACATGCCCATAACAAACACTTTGCATTTTGGACTATTTATGAGTAGAAAAGTCTGAGAGAGGCAGTAAGGTCAGTTTTGCAACTGAGACGTTTTTTCACAGTTTCCATAAATCAAAAACTCCATTGGATCAGTTCATTAAGTTGCCTAGTCCTGCATTAGACTAAGTTGACACACTTTTTTCTGGATCAATTTTTTTTTCAAGCTTTCCAGTATATGTAGATACAAGAACAGGGAGTGAAGTGAATAAAACCAACAAAAATAGAATTAAAACTCATGGTAATGTTTATGCTCAACTGGAACTTCACAATATTTGCAAGTATAGAGATTCTGTTTACTGTATAACCAAATACATCTGAATGTTTAACCCAGCTCTAAGAAAATAAATGTTTTTAATAGTTCATCAAGTCAATACAAAATATTAACTCAGCTATCCATTCTATTCACCATACTGAACTGATCACCATGTTATTACTGTATTACATAATGGGATAAACTGGCCTTTGTATCACTGACAGCCTTTCAAATTTATAAATGAAAACTGGCACACAATACATGTGTTGGCAGTAAAAGTAGTTAAGTTCAATAAAATAATAAAAACCTATTTGACCCGCAGTAAAATGTCTAAAATGTCACTGAGTGTGTTTAAGTTGACCTTGTGAATTTATAGCTTTTGGCTCCAGTTTAAAGGGTCAGTTTTACATAAATTCAATAACTAAAATGTTTTATGGGGAATCTGACTCTAGACCAAAACAGCAGATAAAATAATCCACAAAATAATGAAATGAACCAAAATACTTGTGACTGTAAATTACTTGTAAATATATTTGGGTTTTCTGGACATTAATAAGGCTGTAATTGATGTCTGTCACTGTCGATAAATCTGTTCAATATTTTCTATTTTTCTATTTTTATTTTATTTGTTTATTTAATTTTATAATAATCTAAATAGATTTGTTTTGCTTTTTGTGAGATGTCAAAATGTGATGGAAAACATGACAAACAAGATAATGTCCTTAAATGTCTAGTTTGGTGCAGAATCCAAAGGTTGTTGCATTCAGGGTTTCAACAAAATAAGTGGTAGATTTTAATAAATGAAGAAAAAACTAAGTAATAACTAAATATTGAGAAAATGAACAAATCAAACAAGATAATTTAGTAAAATAATCAAGATAATGAAGAAAACTTCAGCAAAATGAATCACAGTGAATAAAATGGAAAAAAAATCAAGAAACTGAAGAATTACTAAAATATCAAGAAAATGAACAAATTAGAAAATGAAGTAAAATTCACAAAATGTTGTATCGCTGTAGCAAAATGAATAAAAATGTATACAATTATCAAGAAAATGGGAAAAACATTAATAAAATGTTAAGAAATTGGACAATTAAAAAAAAAATAACCAAGAAAATATTGAAAACATCATCAAAATGAATGACAAAGACCAAAACTATCAAGAAAATGAACAAAATCAAGAAAATGAATGAAAATGAACAGAATATTTTCAAGAAAACAGACAGTAACACAATAAGCAACTGATCAGACCCTTTAGACTGACAGTGTTTCATACTTTTCCTAATTTTGAAATTAAATAGTTTGTAAAATGTTAAATTTGAAGATCTGCAGATTTATAAATGATGTAAAAACCTCTGAGCTTCAATGAGAACGGTTTTGACTGTGATTATTGAAATGGTTTGGATTCATTTAATAGTTGAAAACTGATGAATTACTTATATGATCTGTGCAGCTCTTTGATGGACATTCATTTAAGTCAGTTTTAGCTTTAGTTTGTTATGTTGAATTTAATCCTCTGTGACATGAATTGTTATTTTTGGAGGAAAAAATATTTCACCCTAGTTTTTGAGAGCTTGGGGGTCCCTGAATATATATAAATCTAAACATGACACATGATCAAAATTAACAAAAGATGCAGGTGTTTTCAGACTCAAATAATGCAAAAAAAAACAAGTTCGTATTAATTTCTAACCAACACAATACTACTGTTGTAACTGGAAAAGTTCAGACATCTATATTTGGTGGAATAAACCTGATTTTCACGTGTCTTGGCTCTAAACCGTTGCTGTTGGATGACTTTATGCAGCTCCTGGCAAAGAAATACAAGAAGCTCAGTGATGTTCCATGGCTTGTGTCCATCCATGTTCCTCCAGAAGTTTTCAAAGCAGGTTCAGGTCTGGAGACTGGGCTGGCCCATGACAGGGTCTTCACCTGGTGGTCCGTCATCCACACCTTTATGGACCCAGCTGAGGCCAGGAGCATTGACCTGATAGAAGAACCAGTCCAACTCAGGGTTTGGGAACATGGTCAGAGCAGAAGTCCAGTAGTTTTCAATAGTTACTTTTGGATTCCAGTTACTTCTGCAGTACTAATAGCACTGTTTTTGCCAACTGTAGAAGATAGTGATGGACACAGTTGTGGTTTTTATACTTTTCCTTCTTAAATAAGACATGGATCAGGCATTTATTTAGTAGAATAAGGTGTGTTTGTGTTGGAATTCAACAGACACAGGAATGGAATAACTGTCATCCATGCACACATGCTGATTTCACAGGAAAATGCAGTGGTCTCTGATTTTTTTTTTCCAGACCTGTATATATTAAGTGGGATGAGGAATAAATAAGCAATAAATACAGCAACACCATCAGCCACAAATGGTTTATTAATCAGTGAGTTAGAAATTAGCTTCAGTGTGTGTTTCAGAATGTGTGTGTGGTACTTGTGTTGGTAGATGTGAAACAGATGGACATCACATTTTCAGTACATGGCTTTAGGGTATATTTGCATCCTGGTACCTTCCATCTTCCTTTGCCTTCATCCATGTCCATCCAGTGGGCTGTGGTGTCCAAATGCTGTCTGACAACAGGTCATCTGTTTTCAAAAGAAACCAGGAGGCATAACGTTCTCTTCATTCACTGATGCATGCGTGCGCGCGCACACACACACGTTCCATACGGTATGTTACCGACTGGACCCTGATCTCCTGACTGTCCCTCAAACCTGTTTCTGGGTCCACTCTTCCTCGCTGATGGAACGAATGACCCTAACTGAACGATCCTGTTCCTTACAGCCATAAAATGTTCATGCATCCATTTCCTATAAGTATTGGTAGATAGTACAGAAAAAAGATAATTCTGATAACTATGCATCCCTACACAGCTCCATCCATTGGAATGTTATTGTTCAAACAAAAGTAGTCTATCTGCACAATGATGCCCTGAGGCAACGGGTGAAAAACTACCATTTCATAATATAAAGACCAGAAGGGTTTTTACTCAATCGAATATGCTTCTTCACATATTTGTTCATGTCACAAATATTATTTATATAAAGCTATTTAAATTTAAACATAATAAGTGAAGTTTGTCTTGCCTTCTGCTATAGTGTGTCTAAGCCAGCTGTGGTCCCAAAAAGGACTGTTGCACCCACACATGAAAGATCACACCCGCATCAACTTCAGATTTCTTTGGTCACAAACTTAGAAAACTTTTCGTGGATCAAAATAGTGGTTTGTTGCCTGAGGGCAACGCCGTGCCATAGAGGGTGTTTTGAGTACCGTCAAACTGAGGCCTGTGGTTATCTTCTCACATTCTCATCGGTTTTTGTTTCCTCTGGTGTGTGTTTTTTTTCAGTGTGACCTGACGGAGGCTGTTGACCAGCTGATCAACAATCGCTCCGTCAACACAGGTGGAGGTCAAGGTCAATCAAATGGAACCATCAGTGCGTCCCAGTTCAGCGCCATCGCCAGCGGTGGCGTCCTGTTCCTGACGTCTCCAGCTCTGGTTTGTTCGATGATACATCAGGGTCGATGGGGAGAAGAAACCGAACGCTTCCTCCACGAAATAACTCATCATGAACACCAGGAAGAAAATGAACAGAGCCACGACCATGAACAGGAGAACATCAACATTCATGGATTAGAAAGGCTGCTTCATGAGCTGGAGGAGCACTACCACCCACTGGACAGTGAAGTATGTCAGGTTTATTTATACTAAAAACATACGAGACGAAGGATTATAGACTTTTAAAGGATTTAATGCGTATGGTAAAAGAAATATCACCTGGAAAAAACAACCCTGCCTTACATCATCTATTTTTGACAACAAAATGAACCAAATTATCAACAAAATTAACAAAATATGCAAGAAAATGGACAAAAATGAACACTGCAACCCTCTGGAGGGTGAAATAAGTCAGGTTTAGTAATACTAAAAACATACAGGAAGTCAACTGTTAATAGACTTTTAAAGGAATTAATAATTATAGTTTATAAGAAAAAGCCAAAAACCAGCTTATATCACCTGGAAAAATAATCAACACTATCATGAATGACTTATTTTTTGACTATTAGAAACTAGATAACTAGTGACCTGATCATCTGAGTCAAAGTAATGAATATCACATAAATAAATATTAAAAATTATCCAGCAATAAATCAGGAACTAACTGTATAGACGTTGAGTTGAGAAGCAACAAAGTGACCAAAATATCAAACAAAATGATCAAAAATTAACATTTTCAACTAAATTAGCAATTAAAAAATTTTTAAAAAATTAATCTGTTTCTAGAAACTTTATGTGAAATTAAACATCAGTCATCACTGAAAATGTTTATTTTTACGCTTTTATAACAGCATTAACCTAGGATTTCAGTGTCATCCATAAATAAAATCTAAATTATAAATAAATGAATTACAATGAGGATAAATGGTAATGTTAAAAACAATGGAAAGTATCTGAATAAAATGGAACCATTAAAAATAAAATATAAATCAGCTGATCCAATTAAAAATACATAATTACATATGTATGTATATAAAATAGGGAAAATTCTATCATTATTTTCTCTAAATACAAAAACAGTACATTCTTACATGGAGACTGTGGAGAATACTTTGTTTCCACTTTTTTCGAGTTAATATACAAATTAAACTACACAAAAAAGACTAGAAAATATCACAAATATAGATATTAACATTAAAGCATTAGGTTTATAATTAAATGCATTAATTATGTATTCAGTTTGAATTGTTTTACTGTATGCATTTTGTTGTGACCTCTGTGCATCCTCGTTGCCATGGTAACCAGGGCTGTCTAGGAGCCGGTGATGTCATGGCAGCGGTCAACGCCTCCTCCGGACACCGGGGTCAGGAGGCCGGGGCGGTTCTGGGACGCGTCCTTTTCCACGTCTTAAAGGGTCAGTGCTTCGAGAGTTTGTCGCTGCCGGAGGAGTCGTTCTTCCTGGACTTCATCCTGGACCGTCTGGACTCACAGAACTTCACCGTCAAAGGTAAATGACGTGTCAAACTCTACAACAGATTGTTTTCGAAGCCTCTTAACCCTTTAAACCCAAACTCCCAAAGGGTCCACCTGGACTTTTTTGAATTATTTCGACTATAAAAAGGTTACAAAATATGCTGTGAGTGAGTCCTTCTGCCCATTTTCCCAGAGCACTAAGAACTTTTAAAATCTAGCAGCCATTTACAATTTACTGCATGTTATAATAATGCCAAAATGGCTTCCTCTCCAGCTTCTAATACAGGGGTGAGTGAAATTACCGTAATGATCCTATAAAGCATAACATCTCAGCTTTCAGAAACCATTGGAATTTTTTCCAGTCACACAAACAGTGAAAGAATTACAACCATCCAAACTGCATATGTGCAGGGTGCGTCAGAGTTGACACGTAAAGGTTTTAAAGAGTTAAACCCAGTTTCTTAACAGGTGTTGTGCCAAGGTACATATCCTGTACCCCTGAATTGTTTGCCCTGGCTGCAGGAGCATCATTTTGACTTTTTATCTGATAATTATGACTTTCTTGTCTCATAATTATGACTTTTTATCTGAATTATGATTTTTTTTATCTGATAATTATGACTTTCTTGTCTCATAATCATGACTTTTTATCTGATAATTGACTTTTTATCTGATAACTGATTTTTAATCTGATAATTGACTTTTTATCTGATAATTATGACTTTGTCTCATAATTATGACTTTTTATCTGATAATTGTAATTTTTTTAATCTGATAATTATGACTTTGTCTCATAATTATGACTTTTTATCTGATAATTGTGATTTTTTAATCTGATAATTATGACTTTGTCTCATAATTATGACTTTTTATCTGATAATTGTGATTTTTTTATCTGATAATTGACTTTTTATCTCATAATTGACTTTTTCTTTATCTCATAATTATGACTTTTTTATATCATAATTATGACTTTCTGATCTCATAAATATACTTATTCTATATGCAGAAAGCCTGTTTCCGCCACTGAAAAGAAAAATATCTCCACGGTAAAGTCATAATTATGAGATAAAAAGTTAAAATTATGCTCCCACAGCCAGGGGAAACCATTCTGGGAGGGGATAGTACCTTGGCACTACACCTGCAGCTACAGTTCCGTGTTGCCATGGTAATGCTACGTAACACCTGTAGCAGTATGTACATTATACAACCACATAACAAAGAAAAACATCTGCTAAAAGCTCCACAAAACCAGTTGCTGGAAAACAGAACACAAATAAAAGTACAAGTCGTTAAATGGGTAAATATCTAAAACAAGCTAATGTGTCATGAATAATTTAATAAAACTCACTGAACGAGAGAGTAAAAAATAAAGGCCATATTATGAAACGACATCCGAATTTTGACGAACCTTTGGTGTTTTCTGATTATAACTTGATTTTAGATGAATGAAGCATCTGCTATTGGCTGATCCACTGTTGTGTTACATTAAAATGATTCCCACTGGACACAAATGGATTAGATTAGTTTTATTGTCATTTGACATGTCACAGCAAACGAAATTTCAATGCACAGTTCTCCAAAAACCCATGCAGCCGCTGCCATGTTACGGTGCTGCCATCTTCAGAAGTTGCAGTGCAGATGCAAGCACATAGATGAGACGATACATTATATTACAGATGCAGTACATGAGATCGCGTAATGGAACTTTTTCAATAGATTCTGTTGGAGGGGGGACAGAGGAGAAGAAAAACAGATTCTGAGGCAGACTAGGTGGGATGAGGGGGAGAGGGATTATATGTAGTACAAGTCTTCGAAAAAGCTTGTTGTGTAGGAGTAGGTGACACGGAGACGTCAGTCCATATCAGTTCTCTCTCCGTTCTGTGTCTTGGCCTTGAAAGGATGTTGCGACTGCATGGGAACAGATTAGATGAAATCCAGCTGCTTGGTCCAGATCCCAGGGGAAACTAATTAAAACTGAGAAGATTTGATAGATTTCTGCTTAATTTAGTTATAACTCAATTTAAGTTGTAACTGGTCCTGAGCATTTACTCCTCACTTCAAGGTTTAATGGGTCAGTATGTATTTTATGTGTTCTACGTAGACCTGAAGGTTCTTATGAGGAACCTGAACGTGGGACCAGAACATGGACATGAACACGAGGATGACGAACACGCTGGTCATCATCACGATGTTGGAAGACTGAGGAGAAGCCAAAAACACGAGACGCACCAGACCAATGCCACCTGGGACCAGGTAAGAACATCCAGACACAGTCGTCCGATCAAACAGTTTCAATTTGAGACCAAAAAATGTACATTCAAGAATTTAGCCAAAGCTATGTCATCAGATTTCACCAATGGACTGTTCAAGCGTCCAGGGTTCTTTGAAGTTCTCTTCCAGTTGTATGTGCTTTTAAAGATACAGCTTAAAAAATGTGATCATAACCGCAAATAAAACATCAAGAACTCACCAGCGCAAAATGCATTTCAGCAAAATTAACTGAGCTTATAAGGGAAGGTTTATTTGCATTACAAAAACTCAAAAGCTACTCATTGTGCCTATAAATGAATAAATATGAATATAAAGAAGCCAATAGGAATGCTAACAAAAGCAAATACCTGACGCAAATGCTCACCAGAATGACTAACAAAAAAATAACAATTTATATTATATGAAAGAAACACACAATGCAAGTCTAATTTATACGTTAAAAGGAGTGAGAATGAATAAATTAATATAGTTTTATTTCATCTTTCCAGCCAGTCAACAATTAATCAGTATTCTCTATTAATCACAAAAGTCTATCAGGTATATTATATTTAGACAGTAACTTATGGAACAGTATCATATTTAGCCAAAGCAAACCTCTTAGGCAACAGTTGTTCACAGCAGTTTTCCTCAATCTGATCCTTTAAAGCATCTGGTTGGATGTATTTATCTTGCATATCGTACATTTGTATTTTGTACTGATAATGAAAGAAAAATACAAAACCCTGTTTATATAAATGTAAAACACCTCGCTCTTGCAGTTAAAATGGTCATATTATACCTTTTCCTTCTTCCAGAGATGTTTTTCGGCTGAGGAGCTGGTGCAGATCTACGGTCTGGCTGACAACGAGTCCACCTCCGCTGGCCTGGGTCGGCCTGGCCTGGCTCGGCTCAGCCCTGCCCTGGTCCAGCAGATACTGAGCAGAGCCTGTACTGAAGTCGCAGAACCGTCAAAACCCGACGGACTCACAACGAGTCAAAGTAAGTGTGCATCCACACAGCTGGGTTGGGTTTTCCGAGGAGTCCCTGCTCATGTTCCTCCTCCTGTTTGTAGGATATCTGTACGCAACCATCGCTAACGTCATCATCACACTGACCTCCATGTTTGGCATCGTGTTGCTGTTGTGTACCTCCTGTACCGGTCTGTTCCAGTTGTGTATCCAGTTTTGCATCAGTCTGGCCGTCGGTTCGCTCACTGGAGATGCTTTACTGCACCTGCTGCCCATGGTGAGAGATTTAACAAAACCTGCAACACGTGTCCCATACCAGTGTGTTTTCAGGTTCCGTGTATTTAATGTCCTTCTGCTCATCAGTCCATCAACATTTTTCATATTTCTACACCAAACACGATGTTTCAATTCATCAGTTATATGTTGGAGGGATTTCCTTTTGCTATTTGGTAACACATGAACCACAAGAGGGCACTAAACTGCACACATTCATTAATTTGGAAAACGCCTGAACTGTCCATGGAACACTGAAGTGTTTTATGTCCTTATGGACATAAACAGACATGTCTGTTTGTTTAGAGCATATCTACATCTGACAATGTTTTCATAAAATGTACTAAAGTTACTTTTTCAAGTATGTATGAGGTGTTTTTTAGATTAATTAAATGTAATGTCCTGAATTCTGCAAGATTTTTTTTTTTTTTACTTCATGTATTATTTGCCTTTTGGTTTTTATTTTTTCCAGGAGCACATAGAACCAAAATCGTTTTTTGAAATAAACTGGGACATAAAGGGATTCCCGAATGCAAACAAATGATTTGATTGACATCAACATTAAATAGCACATTTATTAACCTGATTATTTTTTTTAAATAAAACTAGTACCCAGATAAACCTAAATTTGACTTCTTTTAACTGTATTGTAACCTAGAGTTAAAAGACTAGACTCAAAAATAGTATTAAAAGCTGGTCATAGTGGTAGTTAATATATTTCTGTTTTCATCACTTCTCATAAAAGCTAAAACAGCCATTTTTTTGATATTTGTAGTTTTTGTGACAGCTCATTCATTTGTTGTGTTTAGTTTCTAGGTATACATGTACATGCAGATGGAAGCAGCAACTCGAAGCATTCACACCACCACCACGAGGAATCTGTAGATTATATCTACAAGTTACTGGTGGTGATGGCAGGGATCTACTACTTTTACCTGATGGAGACGATCTTCTCTCTGATCATGTATAAAGATAAACACCACCATCACAAGGTAAGAAAACAAAACCAACTCTGTGTATCCACAGACTGTATCATTCACTGAATAAAGTACAAAGCTCATTGTTTACACACATCTGTATAATGGTATCATTGAGTTTTTGTCCAACTAAAACTCAGAGAAGCTTATTTCTGTAGTCTGTCAAAATAACCCTGTCTTATAATCCTCACGTGCTGCATCAGCTGATAGTTTACATTATAGCTCTATTAGCTTAGCTCTGTTTTTAGACCAAAAACAGCCACACAAAACCACAAATCACCTGTTTTCTGTTTGGTTTGTGTTGTCAGTAGCTGAACTAAAGATGTGTGTGGAATTGAACAAACAAGGTCAGATCTGTCATAATTTAGTCTGAACAGTGGATCAACAAACTAAGCAAAGATAACATCCCATAATAACTTTATACCTTCATAAGCCTCAGAATCAAACTCACCCGTGTAGAAGATTCACTTTGTTTGACACTGAAAATTGTTTCTTAATGGTTCTCATCCCATTTGGTCACTTTCTGATGCTTTGGTCAAAAGCCTTATGGTGTTAGTTGTCGTCACCATGGGAGACTGGCAGAGTGACTCACTACTCCCTCTAGTGGTAAGAAATCCCCCAGCTGGAAATAAATTCAGTATATGTCTCTACAATCCAATACATTTTCATCTTTAGTAGAACTTCACAGCTCTTTATTCTGTACATTATAATGAGAATTTTAGGTCATTTTAAAAATATATATATATTTGTAGTATAAAACACAAATACCACATATTGCACCTTTTTAATTAAATAAGAATATAATTAGACAATAATTGTTTTAGTCATCTACAATCCCCCCCAAAAATACTTGGGACAGGCAAATGCTTATTAAAAAGAAAATCAGTGATGTTAAAATTCACTTTACTAACTTTCATAGCTGTTTCATTGTAGCCAGCATGAATACAGCATTCTGGCTGCAACAGAAGCCATTTAGGGCTAATAATGAGTTCAAATAATCAAGCAACAATCCAGGATCATCATCCTTTAGGAGCAAATCTACATGTCTGTCCTAAATTTAGACCTGGAGGTGTATAGATATTTACTTTAGAACTGTGCTTGTCCCTTTATTATGAATCAGAATACTTTATTTTATCTATTTGCACTAACGTAACACACCTTTCTGTGTTCAGGAGGAATCTGAGCCGCACCACTGTGACCATGGGAAGGTTTTAGAGATGTACCACCAGGAAAAAAAAGAAAAGGAAATGTCGACTTCAAAAACAGACCTGGTGAGAACATACGTACATGTCTGAAATATTCACATGTGATATATGCAGAGTAAGAAAACTGTGCAAATGCCAAGAAATAATGATGTATTTAAAGAAAGTGTGTATTCTTACTATTTAAAGCCTCTATTTGCCTGAAAAATGTTCTGTAACTTTGGTTTTCAGACTGCACCTAATGACTAGTTCATTAATGCAAAACCTGCATAAAATCTTTGGTTAATTAAAATAAAGACCAAAACACAAACACAGTGACACAGAAATTAAGTCAATTATTATATTTGAGAAGCTGGAAAAATAATGCTTGGTATTTTTACTTACTTGAAACGATTTATAATTAATGATTAATTTTCATTTCTTTACTTAAGATGAGGTGAAACATTAACGTCTGGTGCATTTTTATAATTCTTTTAATCAGTTGAAAGCTGTGTCTGATTTAGACGATAAGAGATGATGCCTAATGTTTTAACACAATTACTTTTTATGTGACAACATTTCAGGTTGATTACGAGGAGAGTGAAAATCCACTCCCAAAACCAAAAGAATACAGCAGAGGTGAGTAAAACAGACATGACATCAGCAGTGATCACTGTTTATGTTATGGGTCAAAATACTGCACACATTACATCAGTTACCTTTAATCTCAAAATAGAACCAGCTCAGCATAGATGTACATAAAAACAGGAAGCAGCATATGTGGGACTCGTAGGAATTATTTTCAGCAATTTTTATATCCCTGAAATCGAGTTACAGGGATGTAATGGTTTTACCCCGAATCCCGCCACTGCTGGATATCCTTCGTGTGAAGGCGATAACTACGACAGATTTTGGTTGGATTTCTTCTCCATTGATAACCAACATAGGAAGAACCCTATCGATTTCAGCTGCTCTGAGTATTTATAAGTCATTCAAATGGGGGCGCTTTAGTTGAAAATCTGTTTTTTGGACATAAATCAAGCAAAAATAGGCTGATTGAAATAAAATCTGGTTCATATTGATCGTCTTACGAATGTCCATTTTCACTACCATGCTCGAATTGTAGCTCAAATTGAGTTCATATCGACTGTCTAACAATTATCGTGGATAGATTAACATATAGCAGAAGATTGGGGGGATTTCGTGGATATGCCGTTGCTATCGGCCCCCGACTGCATAAGCCTTGTTTATATTTATCCTGCTTAAATTTCTGCAGAA
>JAPQRP010000003.1:37615409-37626205 GCA_037367295.1 Apogon hyalosoma
TCGTGGATATGCCGTTGCTATCGGCCCCCGACTGCATAAGCCTTGTTTATATTTATCCTGCTTAAATTTCTGCAGAAAGGTTATGTTTTAAAAATCTTATGTCAAATTCTAATTCTTCTTTTGTAAGTGGTTGGTGTCTCGATGCTGTGCACAAGTTACTGAATTCTCCACTAAACATGTTTGTGTGTCTGCAGAACAACGGCTGCTGCCTTACATGGTAACTATCGGTGACGGCATCCACAACTTTGCAGACGGTTTGGCGATAGGCGCGGCCTTCTCTCTGTCATGGAAGTCTGGTTTAGCGACGTCATTAGCCGTGCTCTGCCATGAACTACCTCATGAACTGGGTAAAAAAAAAACAACAACACACTGAACATGTCTGGTTTATACTCCTATATGAGTTGAATTTAGAATCATCTGTCATAATAATCAAACATTTGAAATACAAGGGTGAAGAACAGCTGTTTAACAGCACAGTAATGGCAGTGTTTTAAGTCAGAAATATTGTTGTTTTGCCTTTTTTCTTGGTGTATTGATTAAAAAAAAGCATTGTGTAAATTTTGAAATAAATTCTCTCTCTCTCTCTTAGAAATAGATGAAAAACTGTCACAGTAAATATAGCTGTCAGACAAATGCACTGGGATAAAAAAAACCAATATTTGCCCCTGATATGTAGTGAAGCAGAAAATCCAAATGTACTAGTAAAGTTTTGCACTTGAGTTAAAGTATTTAGTCATAATCTACCTCTTATTCTCTGTGTGCGTTCTACGCTAAGACTCTTCAGGCAGATCATCTTTTTCATGTTAAAATATTAAAAATAACCCCTAACACATAAAAATAATACTAACTCCCTCTTGTGTTGTGTCTCTAGGGGACTTTGCCATTTTGCTCCACAGTGGAGTGTCTGTCAGGAAAGCGCTACTGCTTAACATCGGCAGCGCTATGACCTCTTTCGTCGGCCTTTATGTTGCTCTGTCTGTAGCCACCAACCTTGCGACCCAGCAGTGGATCGCCGCCATCACTGCAGGGCTCTTCCTGTATGTGGGCCTGGCCGATATGGTATGTGTTTACATTCTACTTATATTTGCATCATCAAACTAATTTTAGTTCAGGGGCCACATTCAGCCCAATGCGATAAGTGGGTCGTACCAGTGAAATAACATAACTTATGAGACCAACACCAAACCTTTCTGTTTATTAGAGTGAAAAAGTAAAAGTACATTATGAAAATGTTTACGTCGACAAACCATCTTTTAAATAAATGTGAAAAAACATGAACCTGAAATGATTTAAGTAAAATAAATGCCATTTTAACAGTATTATGCCTCAGCTTATCATTTACACATGTGCATTACGACACAAAACATTTCAGGCAAGCATAACGGGTATAATATTGTTAAAATTGCACTTCTCTGAAGACATTTCAGGTTATTCACATTTTTTGTGAAAGCATAGTTTGTAAATGTAAACATTTTCATGCAATTTCACTTTTACACTAAAACAAAGAGAAAAATTTGGAGGTGTCATTGTTTATAGGTTATTAGGATAGTATGATACTGGTATGAAATGAATTGATCTGTATGTGGCCCCTGAATGATAAACATCCATGGCTGTTAACATCTTCAGTGTAATTTTTACATTTCACAAATTCATCCCATGAACCAGATTGCACCCTTTGGCAGGCTGTTTTTCATATGTTCATTCATATGCCATATGTTTGATAGCCCTGATTTATAGTATATGCATGTATGTATTTTCTATTGATAACTAAAACCCTACTTAACTAGTTTTACCTATTGATTTCAAGTGATTTTATTAATTTTAGAGGTCATTTGTGATCTTAATTCCATGTGAATCTGACCGTTGTAATTTACAAAGTAAATATTCCACTGCAACCTCTAAAAATGGAGCAACTACGATTAAAAGAGTTGTAATTTCTAAACAGTTAATGCAATGTTCTTCAATTAAAGCTTAAAATCCACACCAGAGGAAACATTTGTTTGACTATCCATTTAGTTACCGACCTGACTGTATGAGTGATGAAAAACATTCCCTGTATCCTCCTTCCTGTTCTTCCAGCTCCCTATGATGGTCCACATCAGCAGCACTCGACCCTGGCTGACGTTTCTGCTGCAGAACTTGGGCCTTCTGAGCGGCTGGGCCACTCTGTTGTTGCTGTCACTTTATGAAGAAAAGATCAGCTTTTAGTTGAAGGACTGTTAAGATACAGATGGGCTTTGTCTGAAATCACTCCCTTATTTGCACTTGGTGATGAGCAAGTTTAGATTCTGCATCAGATTGATCAGCAGTTGCACAATAGTAATGTTCATATCTGAAACTTTGGTTGCATTGCAGGAACAGAAGCAGAAGACTATATGTTCTACTCATTTGAGCGTTAAAATAGTGATTAGGAAGTGATTTCAGACACAGTTGTATTCGGTGGGTTTGTTTTACCTCTGGAAAAATCTGTGCAGTTGGTACAAGTGTTGAACAACATACAGAATCTCTCACCTGAGTATTTGTACATTACATAAGATGACACAGACTGAAAAGAACGAGGAAGTTAAAAGTGACGTGAACTCTTGACATGTAAAACACTGCTAATTTTTCATTAACAGAAACGTGATATCACTCACAACCTGAACTCCAAACCTCTGATTTTGTATCAATCTAAAAGGGTTAGAATTATAAAACAAGCATGTGGATGCACATTACTTGCAGCCAATAGTTTTAATAAATGTTGAGAGACCATTTTGGACAAAATAGCAGAAATATCAGAGTAGTGCAACTGTAGAAACTGCCACCAAATAATAAAACTTAATCTAAAAAGGTTAAATGGCTGCTTTTGTATTTCACAAAATTCACCCCAAACTGTGCTGCCAAGCAGTACTAATGTAGCACATGTATCATTTTCATGGATGTAAATGTGGGGATATTCATACATTCAGCTGGAGCAAATACTAAATACAGCCTATTGAAAACTGGTGTTAACACAATCACCTCACTCACCCTCTGTGTATTGTGAATAGTTGTTAGATAGTAGTGAAGCTTGAATGATACTGAATGTTTACTGAAATAAAGCACAAAATATTCCCTATATGTCTGAGTCTCAAGTACTTAACTATAAAAAGCACTGATGGTCAGATTGATTTGTTATATATCCATATGTCTTCATCATCCTGCAATAACAGCTGCAGAACCCCTGACATTAGTGCCTGTCAGATCCTGACTGATCTGCTGTTCATGACGTTACAGCCTCTTTTAGAGTTCGGAGATATTGTGACACCAAACAGACCATTAGGGCTGATGTTTCTGTGAAATCCCAGATTCATGACATAGTATTATTATAAGGGATTGTACTCACATTTCAGACCTTTGCAGTTCCTGTAGTTTTCATCATGGACCAATCTGTGGCTGAAATGAGAAAAACCAGTCCTGACTATTTAACCTTTCAATATATACACTGAGCAAAAATATAAACACACCATGTACAATACTTGTTTAACATGAGACATACGGCTCTACATGAGCTCTTGAGGTCTTATTTGTAAACAAACGTCATGTCCATCTCTGCAAGTGAGCACTTGCTCAGTGATTCCACCACAACACAGCTGTGGCATGTCCAGATGCTGTTCAAACAGCGTTAACAGTATTCAGGCACTTCTTATACTGGGAGCCGTAAAAGGACACCTCAAAATGTCACTATGCTACAGATGTCGCAAATCCTGCGGGAGCGGTTCTGGATAACATCCCATAGCTCCGTGTAGCCCTCAAAGAGGAGCAGAATAACATTCCACAGGCCACAATTGACAACTCGATGAGATGATGATGTGCCGTCAATGGTGGACACACTAGATATCGAGTTGTGATTTCTTTCAACTGGCCCCCACCGTGTCCACATGAATGTCCCTGAATGCCAGACGCCACTGTCGTGTTCTAACAGACAGTAAACTGTATCACATTGCTCAACAAAATAAGTTGTGTGCGATTTAATATATTGTGCAACACCTAATGCTATTAAAATTTAAAGTGTCACATGGTGCATTTATATTTTTGCTCAGTGTACAAAATTGCAGTACATGTTGTTGGATAATTACCACTAGTAAATACATTTGTAAATACTGAGAAATTACAGCTGAAATACTAAGAAAAACTCAATGGTTGTGACCATTTTTTGAAGGTAGGTGATTTGTAATGGTTTTGTTACTTCAAAATGTCAGAATTTATAGTAAAAAACAGAAGGGTCCTAATATGAACTGACAAAAATACAGGATTTATTGAGAAAAACCAAACTCACAAGAGAGTCTAAACATTCAACAGATGAATCCAAATCTGGAGACACGAGAACAGATAGTAACACAAGCAGGACGTCCATGTGTTTCCCTCTTTAATACGTTTTGAATGTATCTAGATCCATCTGTTGGAAATCTCTGTTCTCTTGTGAATTCAATGTTTCCCGGAGTTTAACTTCTATTCTCTGCCATAAAACCTTCTGTTACTCAAGTCAAGCTAAAACTCTAGTTGTTCAAGGTCGACAGGTAGTAGTCTTAATATTTCAGACACACTGTCTTATTTGCAGTGGTAATTACCAACAATATGCTGAAATTTACATAGATCGCATTACACAAATTGTTATTGTAGTAATTGCATTTGTAAAAAAATAAATAGAAAAATGTGTAATTTTTCTTGCCTATGTAGCATCTTAAAACATTTCACATCTTAAAGTGTAATTAACAGTTCAAGTTAAATCCAAGGGATTTTAGTGATTTTAATTTCTCAGTACAGATACATTTAATTTACTAAATCAATACCAAAATTCATAATTGATCAATTTATTTTTAATCTCTGTAATTTACCTGTATTTCCTTGTTTTGCAGAGTTGGTCTCCTATGGCTTTTATTAAATATATCTGAAAAAAAAAACAAAAAAACAAAAAACACACATTTGTCAAAGAAATACCAGAGTTTGGAGTTTCTTGTGAAAATAAAAAAATCACACATCATTAATTATGAAGGAAATTGTACTCAAGAAATGTTAAATATAACATGCAAATAGTTTGTATATTCATTTTGTCTGGAAAATTAAAATTTGCTAAAAATGCTTAAGTTGTCTTTTCTTCTTTCAAGCAGCTGGCAGTTGTCACTTGTGATGAAAACATAATTTATCAGTGTTAATTAACCTTTTAAGTGTATCTTAATAAGCAAATAAATACATTTTCCCTCTCCTTAAAAGGCCATAATGGTGGAGCAAAATGAGTTCTGTACTTTTATATTAAAAGGAGTTTGACAAAATAAAAACTTTATCAAAACTGATCTGAAACATTGTAAATATGTTTTTTTCTCCTGTAGAAACAAGCTGTTAAAGCCTTTGTGGGTGTAATTCACTTCTGCTGAATTGCTAATCTGTGTGAATGAATCAGAGGTACAGTGGAAACTGGACTTTTTATCGGTCTCATCTAATCTAAAAAACTGACAGTTTCTTTGTGAGGGACAGAGTCCATTGACAACTCATGGTACAGACATGCCACATGTACATGCACATACAAAACGGTGTATGTTAGTCATGTGAACATGTGAAAAATGAACAGTCTGTGCTTTAACTCACAGAAATCAAACATGTCACGACCACATGGACTAAAAAGAATCATTTTTGATCTCTACAGCTTTTATGGGCTTGTGGAGTCACATAACTTTCACTGACAATAAAAGTCGTTATGATTATCTGTTAAACTGGACCTTTGAGCTTCTCACACATTCTACAGGATGGCAGATTTTACTGCACTGACAAATATGACAGAAAAACCAGGACAGAGGGACTTAAACAGTGACACAGGTTGTATTAAAAATTAGCTTGAAGTGGAATATGAATACACAGGTCAATAAAAGTGTACAGTCCACGTTAACTGTGTGTCTGACGTGTAAATGAGTTTTACAGATGCACAGTAAGCACCAAATAAGTGACTGACTGTGGGTTTAATTATAGTGTACAAACACTATGGTCCGAAGTAGCTGCTGTTTGACTGAATGACTGTTATTAAAAGCAGATGAGGACTGTGGACGTGCATTATTAAATGGTCACCTGAGTGACAGTGTGGAGGAGTTTTAACCCATTAGAACATGACTGTGGTGAAATCATAGTCTAGTTTAAAACCTCTGTAAGAGGAGATGATTGCATGCAACATCAAGTTTTAAGATTTAGTTTCTATTCTCTGCAGTCGTGGAAGAGTCATTCAGAAACTATAAGATCTACAAATACTTTTGTGGTGGCTTCCAGAAAAATCCTTCTCTCCATTTACCCTTTTCAAAGTGATTTATTACCCTTGTATTATCCTCTGTAGTTCACATTTTTAATAAGGCATTTCCTATATTTAATTTACTGATTATGTAAATGTTCATGAAAGCTCAGAGTAAATTCACAGGATATTATATCTAAAAAGGGAGAAAACTGAGGAAAAAGTAATTTTTTCAGCAAAGTATATCATTGTCATCAATTTGTCAGTCTACAATCACTGTTATTATTCAGTCCACATGGGTTTTATTGTTGAATCAATGTTGCAGAAGTTGATGGTGTTTCTATTTTCACTATGTAGCCTCTGAATGTCCAAAAGGGTCATATTACAATACATATTTTATCTGATTTATTTACATGTATAAATTCCCTGTGTGTATAAGCTCTTTAACTGAAGAGAATGATCTGAACAGGTCTAATGTGGCTCAGTTTAGGACACTTTGGAATCTGATATTGGCCACATTTCAGAAACAAATAACACAAAGCCAAACAAAAAGACACGTCTGAGCAGTGAATCAGAACTGAGCTCCAAGACTTGGAGTGTGAACGTCATCTTAAGATGTTTTACCACAACGTGCTTTAATAAACTGAACAACAACTGACCTTTGCACATCTGTGAACTCCACAGGAGGGATGTTCTGATGATGCAGATGGAGAGCGCCGTCTGGGTGCCCCCTACCCGCCTTGGAGGACCTTGTCCATCTAGGAAATACAAGAGCAAACACTTAAAAACAGTGGAGGACATTTAACCATTTTTTGAGCAATATGATCAATTATTCCTGTACAACTTATGACTTGATACTTAAGACAACTCTTTTTATATGACATGCTTTTATTTGATCTATTTATTCTACTTGATACAGGTTTTTATTGTAATGCACTTTTCAGTAGTCGTTATCCTAGTTTGATTATATAAAATGACAAGCATCTATCTTATCTTATCTCTGAACCTGAGGTTTGTCTAAATGTAGGGTAAGATCATCATTATCACATGACAGCTTTTCCCTGAGCTCAGCCACATCACTGTTTAACACGTCAGTAAAAAAAAAAAAAAAAAGCACTTTCAGGAGTATTTTCTGAACTAAGGACTCATCTTCCATATTGCCAGTATCAGCAAAATTGTCATTTTAGACTTGTACATGCGCAAATATTATCTACATATGAGAATATTCAAATTGAAATCTAAATTTCTTTAAATACTTCTTTAAATATTTTTATTTTTTATCTTTATATTTCATGTTTCACAAGTGTATATTTTTAGCCTATGTTCCCTGCACTTTATTTTTTTTTTGCTGCTGCCAACTGAAATTTTCTCATGGTGCAATCCATCAAGTTTTCTCTTATCTCTTGTAACAGTATTAACCCAGAATTTCAGCATAATAAATAAATAAAACCTAAATTACAAAGACAGGAATTACAGTCATGTTAAAGATGATGGAAAGTAAATAAATAAAACAATATAAAAAGCAACTGAACCAGTTAAAATATATGGAAGCAGATGCAGATAATTAAACATGAAATTGCTGTGAATGATTCAGTGTTTACCACTTTATAGATCTTAGGAAATATATGTTAGACTTTTTGTTTAACATAAAAATCAAGTAACATTAAATTATTAGTTGGTTTGAGTTAAAAGATAATGACCCACAACAGTGTTTCCCTTTAACCCTTTAACTTTTACTCAGGCCTGTTGTCCGGCGAGATGTTTGACCACAGTTTTGTTTTGTTCTTATAAATAGATGGACATATTCCAGTAAGACACCATGTCCATATTTCCGTGTTAGTGTAAATCTATTCTAGCGGTGTTTGCTTTCCAGAATAACATTCCTTGGGAGCGGCTGTTGAGCATCAATCATGTATGGCTTCGTCAAGTGTTCAAGGAAAAGGACGAGTCATCAGGTTGGATTTAACAGGTTGGATGAGACAACCAGTCCTCAGAGTTAAAACTGGTGATTGTATTCAATTCACTGCATTGATTTGGTTAAATATGGGAAAAGTTTATCTTTGGAGCCAAGGCAAAATTTAGAGGAGCAATTTGGAAACAAGTGAAAAAAAAAAGCATCAAAAAGGAAATTAACAAATTCCCAAAGTATGCATTTTTGTATTATCCAGATTGTTTTTTTCCCCTCAATGTTTCAATGCAACTTCAGTCAAAATAGATCAAAATGTACGCAACTTTTGGCAACACGAATGGATATTTATCACAACTGAACAGGAGGGAGTCACTCATATCATTTAATACATACATTTTCATATAAAAGCAAATTACTCATTGTAAAATAGGCCAAGGAGTTGCAAGGAGTTTATTCTATTACCTGAATGTAGGTCTGGTGATTTACAGGATCCACGGGTTCTGCAGAAGTAAATATTTAACACAAGTGAGAGAAATCAAAGGAAACCCCACACCAGTTTTAAAGAAGTCATTATTAAGATTAAACTGTGACAAATATTTGTGTTCTTATCGTATGTTTGAGTTTCTTGTGTCAACAGCGATACGGCAGAATTTTTACTCTATTTTTACTTCCTTATGTACATTCCTGGGTCATGAACAACCTGCGAGAAACAAGACAAAGGGTTTAAATCTGGTATAAAAACATACAAATTTGTGGAAATAAATGTCAGTGAAAAACAAAGCTAGAAAAATAGAAGTTTTATTTGTTTGGTTTTTTTTTTTTTTACACTTTGACAAACATAAAACATTAAAATATTTTAACATGACAGTAACAGTGCTATGAGGTAAGTCCATTATAATCCTGTGTCTTCGGTCACTTAAAGCGAATGATTTCCTGGGTGGCGAGTCGGATGAGCTGGTTGAAGTCAAACCTGATGTATTTCCTCCAGTAGCGTCGATCTTTGCCATAGACTTGGGCAGGAAAACACGGGCTGCCTAAAAAGAGAAATGTTCAGTTTAGATACATTTCTTTTAAAGAGACAGTAAAAGTACTTCAATCAGGCTGAAATTAAATAATCATCAAAAACTCCCTGACTCATATCTCCTGACAAATGGGAGAAGAATGTTGTGTTTTCTAGTGTATTAGTGGAAACTGAACTGGAATCATGAGAATAATTTTACCATCATCTGATTAGATCCCAGCTTGAACACATACAGCTCTGGAAAAAAATGATGAGACCACAGCGATTCTCTGTGAAATCAGCATCTGTACGTGTGTGACAGCCATTCCATCCCAGTGTCTGTTGAATTCTAACACAAGCACACCTCATTCTACTTAATGATCACCTGAACCATATCTGGTTTAATTAGTAGAAAACCCATGCTGTGGATGTCAGTATTCTCTTGCAATAGGACCAACTGGATGGCAAAAGCAGTGCTGGTAGTCCCTCCACTGACCAGGATGACGGTCAACTCATTTGAATATCTTAGGATGACCTCAGTCACCTAAAAAAATATAGCAAATGGCAGCTGAGGTGAAGTGCAGGGTGACAACAGTTTGACAGAATCAAGTCTAGAAGACAGAAAAAAAAAAATCCCTTTATCAATGAGGAAAAAAAGGACCAGGCTGAGGTTGGCAAGACCATAAGGACTGGACTGTAGAGGACTGGAGTAAAGTCATCTTCAGCTTTGTCCAACACCTGGTCATCTAATAGTTAAAGGGAGACCTTGACAGGCCTAGAGGCCACAGTGTCTTGTACCCACAGTGAAATTTGGGGGGGGGCTTCAGCCAGGCTAGAATCAGGCAGATTCATCTTAGTGAAGGATACGTGAATCAGTGTCCTGGAGGAAAACTTACTTTCTTCTGCTCGGACAATGTTCCCCATCTGTGAGGATTATTTTTTCCAGCAGGACAATGCTTCATGCCACACAGCTACATCAGTAAAATTGTGGAAGGACCACTGGATTAAGACCCTCATACCCAGGCCCATGTCCAGACCTGAAACCACTTTGAAAACCTCAGGAATATGATCAAGAGGAAGAGGGATCATCATAAGGCAAACAACGCTGAGCTGCTTGAACTTTTGTGCCAATGAGTGGCATAAAGTAAACCAAAGACGATGGAGAGCACGCCAAGAAAAAGAAAAAAGAAGAAAATCAGGGTTATTCCACCAAATATTACTTTCTGAAATCTTCCCAAGTTAAAACATTAGTATTTTGTTTAAAATATTCATTAACTTTTTTATTTGCATTATTTGAAGTCTGAAAACACTGCATCCTTTTGTTATTTTGACCATTTGTTATGTTCTGCAAATAAAGGCTCTAAATGACAATATTTTTTATTTGGGATGAATTATGTCAGCAGTTTATAGAATAAATCAAAACAGTTCATTTTACTCAAATAAATGCCTATAAATAGTAAAATCAGGGAAATTGATAATTTTGTAGTGGTTTCTTAAATTTTTTCCAGAGCTTTATTTGTCAAAATAACTTCTACAATCAGTCCCACAGCGCCCTCTAGAGGTCCATACTCTATGTTCATTAGTGAATCTGCAATGTGGTAGGTACAGTAGGTCTCACAATACAGAGCTTAGAATTTGTTTTTAAGTCTAATTGA
>JAPQRP010000004.1:0-16603 GCA_037367295.1 Apogon hyalosoma
CTGCCCTAGGAGTAAAAATAGACGCAGTCCCAGGACGACTGAACCAAACGGCTTTCCTAGTCTCCCGCCCCGGCGTGTACTACGGACAATGCTCCGAGATTTGTGGAGCCAACCATAGCTTTATGCCCATTGTAGTTGAAGCAGTCCCCTTGAAACATTTTGAAGACTGGTCCTCACAAATACTTGAAGACGCCTCGCTGAGAAGCTTATAGGGACAAGCGTTAGCCTTTTAAGCTAAAGACAGGTGGCCCCCAACCACCCTCAGTGGCATGCCCCAACTCAACCCTGCTCCGTGATTCATAATTCTAGTTTTTTCATGACTAGTGTTTCTTACTGTAATCCCCCCAAAAGTTCTTGCCCATTCCTTCCCTAACGAGCCCACCTCCCAAGCCGCCCAAAAACCAAAGACAGACGCCTGAACCTGACCATGACATTAAGCTTTTTCGACCAGTTTATAAGCCCCGTTTACTTAGGAGTCCCTCTTATAGCCCTCGCCCTAAGCCTTCCATGACTTCTCTTCCCAGCCCCCTCCGCACGATGGGTTAACAACCGACTCTTGACACTCCAAAGCTGATTCATCAATCGATTTACTTATCAACTGTTTCTCCCTATTAACTTAGGCGGACACAAATGGGCTACAATCCTCACCTCCCTGATAATTTTTTTAATCTCCCTAAACATGCTAGGCCTACTGCCCTACACATTTACACCCACCACACAGCTGTCACTTAATATGGGCATTGCCGTACCCCTTTGGCTTGCCACAGTTCTTATTGGCCTACGAAACCAACCTACGCACGCCTTAGGCCACCTTCTTCCAGAAGGCACCCCTACACCCCTAATCCCCATCCTCATTATTATCGAAACAATCAGCCTATTTATTCGCCCCCTGGCCCTAGGCGTTCGACTGACAGCCAACCTAACAGCTGGCCATCTCCTCATTCAACTTATCGCAACTGCTGCCTTCGTCCTTCTTCCCCTAATACCTACAGTCGCCGGTCTAACCGCAGCCCTTCTCTTCCTCCTAACCCTACTAGAGGTTGCTGTTGCAATAATCCAAGCCTACGTATTTGTCCTGCTCTTAAGCCTCTACCTACAAGAAAACGTCTAATGGCCCATCAAGCACATGCATACCACATAGTAGACCCAAGCCCTTGACCACTTACGGGGGCGGTAGCCGCCCTTTTAATGACATCCGGCCTTGCCCTCTGATTCCACTACAATACCATGACCCTAATCTATCTTGGCACCACTCTTCTCCTTCTAACAATGTATCAATGGTGACGAGACATTGTTCGAGAAGGCACATACCAAGGGCACCACACACCCCCCGTCCAAAAAGGCCTCCGATACGGAATAATCCTTTTCATTACATCAGAAGTATTCTTTTTCATTGGGTTTTTCTGAGCTTTCTACCACTCTAGCCTCGCCCCAACCCCTGAAATTGGCGGCTGCTGACCACCCACAGGCATTACGCCCTTAGACCCCTTTGAAGTCCCCCTACTAAACACTGCCGTCCTCCTCGCTTCTGGCGTAACAGTCACCTGAGCCCACCACAGCCTGATAGAAGGCGAACGTACTCAAGCCATCCAATCACTAACCCTCACTATTATTCTAGGGTTCTACTTCACCGTCCTTCAAGCGCTAGAATACTATGAAGCCCCTTTTACTATCGCAGATGGGGTTTATGGCTCTACTTTCTTTGTAGCCACGGGCTTCCACGGGCTCCACGTCATTATTGGCTCCACTTTCCTTGCTGTCTGCCTTCTCCGACAAATTAAATACCACTTTACCACACAGCACCACTTCGGATTTGAAGCAGCAGCCTGGTATTGACATTTCGTAGACGTCGTCTGACTTTTCCTCTACATCTCCATCTACTGATGAGGATCATAATCTTTCTAGTATTAGGCAGTACACGCGACTTCCAATCGCAAGGTCTTGGTCAAAATCCAAGGAAAGATAATGAACCTACTTACAACAATTATGATTATTACAGCAGCCCTCTCTGCAATCCTGGCGATTGTATCCTTCTGACTCCCCCAAATAAACCCAGACCAAGAGAAGCTTTCCCCCTACGAATGCGGATTTGACCCCCTTGGCTCCGCCCGACTACCCTTCTCCCTCCGATTTTTCCTTGTCGCTATTCTCTTCCTCCTTTTTGACCTAGAAATTGTTCTTCTTCTCCCCCTCCCCTGAAGCAACCAACTTCCCTCCCCCCTCCTAACTTTTTCCTGAGCAGCCGCCATCCTCATCCTCCTCACTCTTGGGCTTATCTACGAGTGGCTGCAAGGAGGCCTAGAGTGAGCCGAATAGACAATTAGTACAAGAAGAATATTTGATTTCGGCTCAAAAGCTTGTGGTTAAAGTCCACAATTGTCTAATGGCCGTCACCCATTCAGCCTTCACAATTGCCTTCCTTACAGGACTATTTGGCCTAGCATTCAACCGGATTCACCTTTTATCCGCCCTCCTCTGCCTAGAAGCAATGATACTTTCCCTATTCCTGGGCCTCTCCCTCTGAATACTTCAGTCAGGCACCACTACCTTCGCCGCCACACCAATCCTTCTCCTAGCCCTTTCAGTCTGCGAAGCCAGTGCAGGCCTTGCCCTGTTAGTAGCAACCACCCGCACTCACGGCTCAGACCGTATACAAAACCTTAACCTCCTGCAATGCTAAAAATCCTCATTCCTACCATCATGCTAGCCCTCACAACCTGAAATATTCAAGCTAAATGACTGTGACCCACAGTCTTAGCCCACAGCCTATTAATTTCAGTACTCAGCCTAACCTGGTTCGCTAATACTTCTGAAACTGGCTGAAAATCCCTAAACCCTTACATAGCCACGGACCTTCTATCAACCCCCCTTCTTGTTCTTTCATGCTGACTATTACCAATTATGATCCTCGCAAGCCAGAACCACCTTGCCCCCGAACCAATCAATCGCCAGCGAGCGTACATCACCCTTTTAATCTCCCTCCAAGCCTTCTTAATTATAGCCTTTGCCTCCATCGAAATTGTACTATTTTTCCTAATATTCGAAGCCACCCTAATTCCCACCCTCATTATCATTACCCGCTGAGGGAGCCAAACCGAACGCCTCAACGCAGGCACCTACTTCCTCTTCTATACTCTCGCCGGATCTTTGCCACTTCTGGTCTCCATCCTTTACCTCCAAAACTGCTCCGGCACCACCTCCCTCCTAATTATACACTACGCAACTGCCGCCCCAATGTTGACATTTGCAGACAAACTCCTCTGAGCAGGCTGCCTCCTAGCTTTCCTAGTTAAAATGCCCCTCTACGGCATTCACCTATGACTCCCCAAAGCCCACGTAGAAGCCCCAATTGCAGGCTCGATAGTCCTAGCAGCTGTCCTCCTAAAACTAGGGGGCTACGGCATAATACGAATCATGGTCATGCTTGAGCCTCTGACGAAAGAGCTTTCCTATCCATTTATCATTCTTGCCCTCTGGGGCGTGATTATAACTGGCTCTATCTGCCTTCGCCAAACAGACCTAAAATCCCTTATCGCCTACTCCTCCGTGGGCCACATAGGCCTTGTAGCTGCAGCAATTCTCATCCAAACACCCTGAAGTTTTACGGGGGCATTAATCCTGATAATTGCACACGGTCTTACATCCTCCGCCCTTTTTTGTTTAGCCAACACCAATTACGAACGTACCCACAGTCGAACAATACTTCTTGCGCGAGGCCTTCAAACAATCTTCCCTCTAATAACATCTTGATGATTCCTTGCTAGCCTAGCAAACCTTGCTCTTCCGCCCTTGCCCAACCTCATAGGAGAACTCATGATTATTACCTCCCTATTCAACTGATCCTGGTTTACACTGCTTCTCACAGGAGCCGGGACCCTAATCACAGCCGGCTATTCTCTTTACATATTCCTGATAACCCAACGAGGGCCAACCCCAACACATATTCTCGCTCTCGAGCCATCCCACACTCGAGAACACATCCTCCTCACCCTCCACCTGCTACCCCTTCTTCTTCTTATACTGAAGCCCGAACTGATCTGGGGCTGAGCCTTTTGTAGACATAGTTTAATAAAAATTTTAGTTTGTGGTTCTAAAGACAGGGGTTAAAACCCCCTTGTCCACCGAGAGAGGCTCGCAGCATCAGAGCCTGCTAAACTCCTGACCCCTCGGTTGGACTCCGAGGCTCACTCAACAAACTACCGCTTCTAAAGGATAACAGCTCATCCGTTGGTCTTAGGAACCAAAAACTCTTGGTGCAAATCCAAGTAGCAGCTATGCACCCCTCCTCAGTAATAATAACCTCCAGCCTAATTATTATCTTTGGCCTTCTCTCCTACCCCCTCCTCACAACTTTTTCTCCTAAACCACTAAACCCCGCCTGAGCCACCACCCAAGTAAAAACAGCAGTTAAGCTATCCTTCTTTGTAAGTTTATTTCCCCTAGCCCTGTTCCTATCCGAAGGGGCAGAAACTGTTATTACAACCTGGTCCTGAATAAATACCGCCTCCTTCGACATTAACATCAGCCTAAAATTTGACCACTACTCCATCATTTTTACCCCCATCGCCTTTTACGTCACATGGTCCATCCTAGAATTTGCCTCCTGATATATACACTCCGACCCCAACATAAACCGATTCTTTAAGTACCTCCTAATTTTCCTCATCGCCATAATTATTTTGGTAACAGCAAACAACATATTTCAACTTTTCATCGGCTGGGAGGGCGTAGGCATTATATCCTTCCTCCTTATCGGCTGATGATATGCTCGAGCAGACGCAAACACAGCCGCCCTCCAAGCAGTACTCTACAACCGAGTGGGGGACATCGGCCTAATCTTCACGATGGCCTGAATAGCAACAAACCTAAACTCCTGAGAAATTCAACAAATCTTCTCCACCGCTAACCACTACGACTTAACGTACCCCTTAATCGGCTTAATTGTTGCCGCAACCGGCAAGTCCGCGCAATTTGGCCTCCACCCCTGACTCCCCTCCGCCATGGAAGGCCCCACGCCAGTCTCTGCCCTACTTCACTCAAGCACAATAGTAGTAGCGGGCATCTTTCTTTTAATCCGAATGAGCCCCCTTCTAGAGGGAAACCAAGCCGCCCTAACCATTTGTCTCTGCCTAGGCGCCCTCACAACTTTATTTACGGCCACTTGCGCCCTCACCCAAAATGACATCAAAAAAATCGTTGCATTCTCCACATCAAGCCAACTAGGACTAATGATAGTAACCATCGGTCTTAACCAACCCCAGTTAGCATTTCTGCATATCTGCACCCACGCATTCTTCAAAGCGATACTTTTCCTCTGCTCCGGCTCTATTATCCACAGCCTAAACGACGAGCAAGACATCCGAAAAATGGGAGGAATACACCAGCTCACCCCTTTCACCTCCTCCTGTCTTACAATCGGTAGCCTAGCCCTCACCGGCACTCCCTTCCTAGCAGGATTCTTCTCCAAAGACGCCATCATCGAGTCCCTCAACACCTCCCACTTAAACGCCTGAGCCCTCACTCTAACTCTCCTTGCTACCTCCTTCACCGCCATTTACAGCCTACGAGTCGTCTACTTTGTTTCTATAGGACAGCCCCGATTCCCCCCACTCTCCCCTATTAATGAAAACAACCCAACCGTGATCAACCCCATCAAACGCCTAGCTTGAGGCAGCATTGTTGCAGGCTTAATCATTACCTCCTCCATCACCCCCCTAAAAACCCCTGTAATATCCATACACCCCGCCCTCAAACTAGCCGCCCTTATCGTCACGATCCTCGGACTCCTTACAGCTCTAGAACTAGCATCACTCACAAGCAAACAATTCAAACCCACCCCCAAGCTTTCCCCCCATCACTTCTCCAACATGCTTGGCTTCTTCCCAGCTATTATCCACCGCCTTCCCCCTAAACTTAACCTGATCCTAGGCCAAATCGTCGCAAGCCAAACAATCGACCAAACCTGGCTAGAGAAAGCAGGCCCCAAAGCACTCAACTCCCTTAACCTGCCCCTTGTAACATCGACAAGCAACACACAACACGGGAAAATCGCAACCTACCTCGTCTTTTTCATCATGGCCCTAGCGCTAGCCACAGCCCTCACTCTTATCTAACCGCCCGAAGGGCCCCCCGGCTTGGGCCCCGAATCAACTCCATAACTACAAACAAACTCAAAAGCAGAGCCCACCCGCACATCATTAACGTTCATCCCCCTGCTGCAAACATGTACGCCACCCCCTCAACATCCCCTCGGGATATCCCTAACACATCCCCCTCAAACGCAAAATCGCCAGACTCTGCCGCCCAGCCTCGCCACAAGAACACACACATCACAAACAGAGCTGACGAATACACCACTAAACCTTTCAACACCCCGAGAGACCCCAATGTTTCAGGATAGGGGTCAGCAGCCATAGCCGAAGTATAGGCAAACACAACTAGCATCCCCCCTAAATATACTAAAAGAAGCACAAAACAAAGATATGAGGCACCATGTAGAAGCAGAACCGACCCGCCCATCCCCGCCACAAACACTAGCCCCAAAGCAGCAAAATAAGGAGAAGGGTTAGCAGCCACAACAATTGACCCGACCACCCAACCAAATAAAAATAATAAAACAGAAGTCAACATAATTCCCACCAGGATTTTAACCAGGACTAATGACTTGAAAAACCACCGTTGTTATTCAACTACAGGAACTTCTAATGGCCAACCTCCGAAAAACCCATCCCCTCCTTAAAATCGCCAACGACGCTCTTGTTGACCTTCCTGCTCCCTCAAATATCTCTATCTGATGGAACTTTGGGTCCCTCCTCGGCCTCTGCCTCGCAACCCAACTCCTAACAGGCCTGTTTCTCGCTATACACTACACCGCCGATATTGCCACCGCCTTCTCATCCGTAGCTCACATCTGCCGAGACGTAAACTTTGGATGACTAATCCGTAACATACACGCTAACGGCGCCTCATTCTTCTTCATCTGCATCTACCTTCACATTGGCCGAGGACTATACTACGGCTCTTACATATTTAAAGAAACATGAAACATCGGGGTAATTCTCCTTCTCCTTGTAATAATAACTGCCTTCGTTGGCTATGTTCTGCCCTGAGGACAAATGTCTTTTTGAGGAGCCACAGTCATCACAAACCTTCTCTCTGCAGTGCCTTACGTAGGCAACACCCTAGTCCAATGAATTTGGGGAGGCTTCTCCGTAGACAATGCCACCCTCACTCGATTCTTCGCCTTCCACTTTCTCCTCCCCTTCGTAATTGCCGCCGCCACCCTCCTTCACCTCCTCTTCCTGCATGAGACAGGATCAAACAACCCAGTGGGCCTTAACCCGAACGCTGACAAAATCCCCTTCCACCCCTACTTTACCTATAAAGACCTGCTAGGCTTTATCATTCTCTTCCTGGCCCTCGCATCCCTAGCACTGTTTTCCCCAAACTACCTAGGGGACCCAGATAACTTCACCCCTGCTAACCCCCTAGTGACCCCACCTCACATCAAGCCAGAATGATATTTCCTGTTCGCATACGCCATTCTGCGATCAATCCCGAACAAACTGGGAGGAGTCCTGGCACTCTTAGCCTCGATCCTCATCCTCATGTTAGTCCCTATTCTCCATACATCTAAACACCGAAGCCTAACCTTCCGCCCCTTCTCCCAAATTATCTTCTGAACCCTGGTAGCAGACGTTGCTATCCTCACATGAATCGGCGGGATGCCAGTCGAGGATCCCTATATTATTATTGGACAAATCGCGTCCGCCTTGTATTTCCTAATCTTCCTCGTTCTATTCCCCCTCTCAGGTTGACTAGAGAACAAACTCTTAGGCCTCTCTTGCATTAGTAGCTCAGCGCCAGAGCGCCGGTCTTGTAAACCGGATGCCGGAGGTTAAAATCCTCCCTTCTGCTTCAAAGAAAAGAGACTCTAACTCTCACCCCTAACTCCCAAAGCTAGGATTCTTCAGTTAAACTATTCTTTGATCCAACAATGTTTACCTTACAATATGTTCAATGAACACTTAGTTTTGTACATATATGTATTAACACCATTAATTTATATACACCATAATATATAATTCTTTAGGACATATATGTTTTATCAACATAAATAGAATTCAAGCATTTAAACCATCAACATTAAATTAATCAATGAATGACATTATCCCATTAAAGGTCATTTAATTAAATCGAGAACTGTTCTCCCACAAGTAAACATACACCAGGACTCAACAATAAATAATTCTCAAGAATCAGTTGCAGACAAGAATTGCATCAGTTGATTTTCAGAACTCCCACGGTTATTGAAGGTGAGGGACAATAATTGTGGGGGTCACACTCAGTGAATTATTCCTGGCATTTGGTTCCTATTTCAGGGCCATTAATTGGTAACGTTCCCCATTCTTTCCTTGACGCTGGCATAAGTTAATGGTGGAAAACTTTAGGACTCGTTACCCAACATGCCTAGCGTTCTCTCTAATGTGCTAGGGGTTTTTTTTTTTGGTTTCCTTTCATTTTACATTTCAGAGTGCAGAGCTAAGGCTTGTTCCATCAAGGGTGAACATTTTCCTTGCTTGCAAGTAAAATGTATTAATGGTGAAAAGACATGTACTGAAAGAGTTACATAACTGATATCAAGGACATAAAGGTTGATATTTCTCCTAAGATATCTAAGATTACCCCCTCCGTTTACGGGCGTTAAACCCCCCTACCCCCCTAATCTCCTGACTTACATAACACTCCTGTAAACCCCCCGGAAACAGGAAAGCCTCGAGATTAAGGTTTTTACCCCCCAGGATGCGTCATTTACATTATTATAATAGTGCAAAAAGCTAGCGTAGCTTAACTAAAGCACAACACTGAAGATGTTGGGATGGGCCCTAGGAAGCCCCGCAAGCACAAAGGCTTGGTCCTGACTTTACTGTCAACTGTAGCTAAACTTACACATGCAAGTATCCGCACCCCCGTGAGAATGCCCTACAGCTCCCCACCCGGGAGCAAGGAGCCGGTATCAGGCACTTTTTCTAGAAAAAGCCCACGACACCTTGCTTAGCCACACCCCCAAGGGTTCTCAGCAGTGATAAACATTAAGCCATGAGCGAAAGCTTGACTTAGTTAAAGCTTAAAGGGCCGGTAAAACTCGTGCCAGCCACCGCGGTTATACGAGAGGCCCAAGCTGACAGTTACCGGCGTAAAGAGTGGTTAATAATTCCGCGATACTAAAGCCAAACATCTCCAAAGCTGTATAACGCACCCGGAGACATGAAGACCGTCTACGAAAGTGACTTTACACTATTTGAACCCACGGAAGCTAGGGAACAAACTGGGATTAGATACCCCACTATGCCTAGCCCTAAACTTAGATAGAGCACTACCTACATCTATCCGCCCGGGTACTACAAGCACGAGCTTGAAACCCAAAGGACTTGGCGGCGCTTCACACCCACCTAGAGGAGCCTGTTCTAGAACCGATGACCCCCGTTCAACCTCACCTTTTCTTGTTCCCCCCGCCTATATACCGCCGTCGTCAGCCCACCCTGTGAAGGCCCAGTAGTGAGCAAAACTGGCACAGCCCAAAACGTCAGGCCGAGGTGTAGCGTATGGAAAGGGAAGAAATGGGCTACAATTGCTTTAACAGCTAAAACGAATTGTGACACTGAAACCGCGCACATGAAGGAGGATTTAGAAATAAGGGGCAAACAGAGTGTCCCCCTGAAATGGTTCTGAAGCGTGCACACACCGCCCGTCACTCTCCCCAAGCTAGAAGACCTAACAGTAACTAAACACTTTAACCTACAAAGGGGAGACAAGTCGTAACATGGTAAGTGTACCGGAAGGTGCACTTGGAAAAACCAGAATATAGCTCAGCCAGAACAGCATCTCCCTTACACCGAGAAGACATTCGTGCAAATCGAATTATTCTGAGGCCCACTAGCTAGCTCACCCCCTAAAACACAACATCTCACTATCTCTAACCCCTAATAAACCCAAAACCTTTTAAACAAACCATTTTTCCCCCTTAGTATCGGGCGACAGAAAAGGACATAATGAAGCAACAGCAGTAGTACCGCAAGGGAATGCTGAAAGAGAAATGAAACAAATCAGTAAAGCACAAAAAAGCAGAGATTAACCCTCGTACCTTTTGCATCATGACTTAGCAAGAAAAAATCAAGCAAAGAGCACTTTAGTCTGACTCCCCGAAACCAGGTGAGCTACTCCAAGACAGCCTATAAGGGCGCACCCGTCTCTGTGGCAAAAGAGTGGGAAGAGCTTTGAGTAGAGGTGACAGACCTACCGAACTTGGTTATAGCTGGTTGTCCAAGAAATGAACAGGAGTTCAGCCTTTTGTTATCTTTTTTCACACACCGGGAACACCCCAAGCTTTTAAGAGAACAAAAGAGTTAGTCAAAGGGGGTACAGCCCCTTTGAAAAAGACACAACTTTCCCAGAAGGGTTAAGATCATAACACTACCAAGGGAATATGTTTTAGTTGGCCTAAGAGCAGCCACCCACACAGAAAGCGTTAAAGCTCAAACACTTCCCTCAACCCCCATTATTAGGACCACCCAAATCTTACCCCCCTATACATACTGGACCTCTCCATACCTATATGGAAGAGATAATGCTAATATGAGTAATAAGAGACCCCCGCATCTCTCCTCGCACGAGTGTACATCGGAACGAACTCTCACCGAACATTGACGGCCCCCCAAAAGAGGGTATCGAAACATCATGGCCAAGCCACTAGTAAAGCACCCACAGAACCCAACCGTTAACCTTACACCAGAGTGCCCACAAGGAAAGACTAAAAGAAAGAGAAGGAACTCGGCAAACACCTCCAGCCCCGCCTGTTTACCAAAAACATCGCCTCTTGCAATCTTAGAATAAGAGGTCCCGCCTGCCCGGTGACTATTGTTTAACGGCCGCGGTACTCTGACCGTGCGAAGGTAGCGCAATCACTTGTCTCTTAAATGGAGACCTGTATGAATGGCACAACGAGGGCTGAACTGTCTCCTCTTTCAAGTCAATGAAATTGATCTCCCCGTGCAGAAGCGGGGATACCCCCATAAGACGAGAAGACCCTATGGAGCTTTAGACGTTTAAGCAGACCATGTTAAGGACCCCCAAACAAGGGCTAGAACCTAGTGACTACTGCCCGACTGTCTTTGGTTGGGGCGACCACGGAGAAAAACAAAACCCCCGTGTGGAACAGGGGCACCCACCCCTTGAACCCAGAGTGACAACTCTAAAAAGCAGAAATTCTGACCAAAAATGATCCGGCTAGGCCGATCAACGGACCGAGTTACCCTAGGGATAACAGCGCAATCCTCTCCTAGAGCCCATATCGACGAGGGGGTTTACGACCTCGATGTTGGATCAGGACATCCTAATGGCGCAGCCGCTATTAAGGGTTCGTTTGTTCAACGATTAAAGTCCTACGTGATCTGAGTTCAGACCGGAGCAATCCAGGTCAGTTTCTATCTATGCCATGCTTTTTTCTAGTACGAAAGGACCGAAAAAAGGAGGCCCATGCTTGACAGTAAGCCTCCTCCCTCACCTAATGACAACAACTAAAATAGGTAAGAAAACATGCCCTCCCCGTCTTAGAGAAAGACTGTTGAGATGGCAGAGTCCGGATAGTGCAAAAGATTTAAGCCCTTTTTACAGAGGTTCAATTCCTCTTCTCAACTATGATCTCCACTATCCTTGTTCATGTCATTAACCCCCTAGCCTATATCGTTCCGGTGCTTCTAGCAGTCGCATTCTTCACCTTACTTGAACGAAAAGTTCTAGGGTACATACAACTCCGAAAAGGCCCCAACGTAGTAGGCCCCTACGGCCTTCTTCAACCTATTGCAGACGGAGTAAAACTCTTCATTAAAGAGCCTGTCCGCCCTTCTACCTCCTCCCCCGTACTCTTCCTTCTTGCTCCCATACTCGCCCTAACCCTAGCGCTGATCCTATGAGCACCTATACCCATGCCCTACCCAGTAATTGACATTAACCTAGGAGTTCTCTTTATCCTTGCCCTCTCTAGCCTGGCAGTCTATTCTATCCTTGGGGCCGGGTGGGCATCCAATTCAAAGTACGCCCTTATTGGGGCACTCCGGGCCGTAGCCCAAACAATTTCATACGAAGTAAGCCTGGGACTCATTCTTCTCAGCACAATTGTTCTTGCCGGCAACTTCACACTCCAAACATTTGGAATTGCCCAAGAAGGCATCTGACTAATTGCCCCCGCCTGGCCCCTAGCCGCAATATGATACATCTCTACCCTAGCAGAAACTAACCGAGCACCCTTCGATCTGACCGAGGGAGAGTCAGAGCTCGTTTCCGGCTTCAACGTTGAATACGCAGCGGGCCCCTTCGCCTTGTTTTTTCTAGCAGAATACGCCAACATCCTCCTCATAAATACCCTCTCGGCAACTCTCTTCCTCGGAGCTTCCCACTTTCCAACACTCCCTGAACTAACCACAATTAATTTAATAACAAAAGCAGCCCTCCTCTCAATCGTTTTCCTCTGAGTCCGAGCATCCTACCCACGCTTCCGATACGACCAACTTATGCACCTCGTATGAAAAAACTTCCTTCCCATGACCCTAGCCCTAGTCATCTGGCACCTCTCACTACCAGTTGCATTCGCAGGGCTTCCCCCACAATTTTAACAGGAGCCGTGCCTGAAGCAAAGGGCCACTTTGATAGAGTGAACTATGAGGGTTAAAGTCCCTCCAGCTCCTTAGAAAGAAGGGATTTGAACCCTACCTGAAGAGATCAAAACTCTTAGTGCTTCCTCTACACCACTTTCTAGTAAAGTCAGCTAAACAAGCTTTCGGGCCCATACCCCGAACATTAAGGTTAAAATCCTTACTTTACTAATGAGCCCCTTCATACTAGCCACCCTTCTATTCGCTCTAGGCCTCGGAACAACAATTACCCTCTCCAGCTACCACTGACTCATTGCTTGGGTAGGCCTAGAACTCAACACACTAGCCATCCTGCCACTCATAGCCCGACAGCCCCACCCCCGGGCAGTAGAAGCCACCACTAAATATTTTCTTATCCAAGCTGCAGCCGCAGCTTCCCTTTTGTTTGCCGCCACAACCAATGCATGAATAACAGGCCAGTGGGAAATCCACCAAATAACACATCCAATCCCAACAGCCATTGCCACCCTTGCCCTCGCAATAAAAGTGGGACTTGCACCCACCCACTTCTGACTTCCAGAAGTCCTTCAAGGACTAGACCTAACTACCGGCCTAATCCTTTCTACTTGACAAAAATTGGCCCCCTTTACCCTACTTTTACAGATACCCCAAAATAACCCCACAATACTTATTATTCTCGGACTCTCGTCTACCCTAATCGGTGGATGAGGCGGGCTCAACCAAACACAGCTCCGAAAAATCCTTGCCTACTCCTCAATTGCCCACCTCGGCTGAATAATCCTAGTCCTTCAATTTTCCCCCTCCCTAACCTTTCTCACACTAGTCCTGTACTTCATCATGACCTTCTCAACATTTATCGTTTTTAAGATCAATAAATCAACTAACATCAACTCTTTGTCAACCTCCTGGGCCAAATCACCCGCCCTCACTGCCATCACCCCCCTCATCCTCCTCTCCCTCGGAGGACTTCCCCCACTATCAGGCTTTATGCCAAAATGGCTCATTCTTCAAGAACTAACCAAGCAAGGCCTAGCACTCACCGCCACTATCACTGCCCTCTCTGCTCTCCTCAGCCTTTACTTTTACCTCCGACTCTCATACGCCATAACACTTACCACTCCCCCCAACACCCCGATAGGACTCTCCCCCTGACGCCTACATACATCTCAAACCACCCTCCCCCTAGCAATTTCAACCACAACTACCCTAGCACTACTTCCCCTCACACCCCTAGCCGCTGCCCTATTTTGTCCATAGCAAAAGGGGGCTTAGGATAGCATTAAGACCAAGGGCCTTCAAAGTCCTAAGCGAGGGTGAAAATCCCCCAGCCCCCGATCCTTAAGGTCTGCGGGCCTCTATCCCACATCTCCTGCATGCAAAACAGATACTTTAATTAAGCTAAGACCTTACTAGACAGGCAGGCCTCGATCCTACAAACTCTTAGTTAACAGCTAAGCGCCCAAACCAGCGAGCATCCATCTAACCCTTCCCCGCCCGACAACGGGGAAAGGGCGGGGAAGCCCCGGCAGGGGACTAGCCTGCGACTTCAGACTTGCAATCTGATGTGTAGAACACCCCGGAGCTTGATAAGAAGAGGACTCAAACCTCTGTTTATGGGGCTACAACCCACCGCTTAAACCTCAGCCATCTTACCTGTGGCAATCACACGTTGATTCTTCTCCACTAACCACAAAGACATTGGCACCCTTTATCTAGTATTTGGTGCTTGAGCCGGAATGGTCGGAACAGCACTCAGCTTGCTTATTCGAGCCGAACTGAGCCAGCCCGGAGCCCTTCTTGGCGACGACCAGATTTATAATGTAATCGTTACAGCACACGCATTCGTAATAATTTTCTTTATAGTAATGCCAATTATGATTGGAGGCTTCGGGAACTGACTAATCCCCCTAATGATTGGGGCCCCTGATATGGCATTCCCTCGAATAAACAATATAAGCTTCTGACTCCTCCCCCCTTCGTTCCTTCTCCTCCTAGCCTCCTCCGGCGTAGAAGCTGGGGCCGGAACCGGATGGACTGTCTACCCCCCACTTGCAGGCAACCTAGCCCATGCAGGGGCCTCCGTAGACTTAACGATCTTCTCCCTCCACCTAGCGGGGGTCTCCTCCATCCTGGGCGCAATTAATTTCATCACCACCATTATCAACATGAAACCTCCCGCCATCACCCAATATCAAACCCCCCTATTTGTGTGAGCAGTCCTAATCACTGCCGTCCTCCTTCTCCTCTCCCTTCCCGTCCTAGCCGCTGGCATCACGATGCTTCTAACGGACCGGAACCTAAACACAACCTTCTTTGACCCCGCAGGAGGCGGTGATCCAATTCTTTACCAGCACCTATTCTGATTCTTCGGCCACCCAGAAGTCTACATTCTCATTCTACCGGGCTTTGGTATGATTTCCCACATCGTTGCCTACTACGCCGGCAAAAAAGAACCTTTCGGCTACATGGGCATGGTCTGGGCTATAATAGCAATTGGCCTGCTAGGCTTCATTGTATGAGCCCACCACATGTTTACAGTCGGAATGGACGTAGACACCCGGGCCTACTTTACATCCGCCACAATAATCATCGCTATCCCTACCGGAGTAAAAGTTTTCAGCTGACTTGCCACCCTTCATGGAGGCGCCATCAAATGAGAGACCCCTCTTCTATGAGCCCTAGGCTTCATTTTCCTGTTCACAGTAGGAGGACTAACAGGAATTGTCCTTGCCAATTCCTCTCTGGACATCGTTCTTCATGACACATACTATGTAGTAGCCCACTTCCACTACGTCCTGTCCATAGGAGCTGTCTTCGCCATCGTCGCCGCCTTTGTCCATTGATTCCCGCTTTTCACGGGATACACACTCCACAGTACTTGATCCAAAGTCCACTTTGGTGTAATGTTTGTAGGGGTTAACCTTACATTCTTCCCTCAACACTTTCTAGGCTTGGCCGGAATGCCTCGACGATACTCAGACTACCCTGACGCCTACACGCTCTGAAATACAGTATCCTCTCTTGGGTCCCTAGTTTCTCTGGTAGCCGTAATCATATTCCTCTTCATCATTTGAGAAGCATTCGCCGCTAAACGTGAAGTCCTGTCTGTGGAATTAACTGAGACTAACGTAGAATGACTCCACGGCTGCCCTCCACCCTACCACACCTTTGAAGAACCTGCCTTTGTTCAAGTTCAGTCACACTAACGAGAAAGGAAGGAGTTGAACCCCCATAAACTGGTTTCAAGCCAGCCACATGACCGCTCTGTCACTTTCTTCAAAAGACACTAGTATAGACGCCAATACATTGCCTTGTCAAGGCAAAACCGTGGGTTAAACCCCCGCGTGTCTTATCCACTAATGGCACATCCCTCACAATTAGGCTTCCAAGATGCAGCTTCCCCTGTTATAGAAGAACTTCTTCACTTTCACGATCACGCCCTGATAATCGTCTTCCTTATCAGCACCCTCGTTCTTTACATTATTGTGGCCATAGTTACCACTAAGCTAACCAACAAAAATATCCTGGACTCCCAAGAAATCGAAATCGTATGAACTATCCTCCCTGCAATTATCCTTATCCTAATCGCCCTCCCCTCCCTACGAATCCTCTATCTCATGGACGAAGTTAATAACCCCCACCTAACCGTAAAAGCCATTGGCCACCAATGATATTGAAGCTATGAGTACACTGACTACAAAGAGCTCGGCTTCGATTCCTACATGGTCCCGACACAAGACCTAGCCCCCGGTCAATTCCGCCTTCTCGAAGCAGATCACCGAATAGTTGTGCCTGTTGAATCCCCAGTACGAGTGCTCGTGACTGCCGAAGACGTTCTTCATTCTTGAGCAGTTCCTGCCCTAGGAGTAAAAATAGACGCAGTCCCAGGACGACTGAACCAAACGGCTTTCCTAGTCTCCCGCCCCGGCGTG
>JAPQRP010000005.1:71500-85722 GCA_037367295.1 Apogon hyalosoma
TTACCATGGAAACACCGTCATCTTCTCCAACATTGATTCACCAGTAAAACCCATGGAGTTGGATCAATGACAGTGGACGGACACACCGGGGTTATATATTTAAAGCAATAAATAAAATGAACAAAAACTGTGTAAGATGAGGTAAAAAAAAAAAAGAAATAAAATAAAATAAGCAGCAAAATTGATCAATAAAATGAGCAAAAATCAACAAAATAATAACATGAAGAAAATGAGCCACAAACTGAACAAAATTGAAGAGAAACCAGGCCACAAAACATAGAAAAATAAACAAAATAAGCAACAAAATAAACAAAAACAAATGAAAATACCATGTAAAATCAAGAACACTTATTAAAAAATTACAAAATAATAAATAATGAGGAAAATAAACAAATTATTCGCTAAAATTTAGTAAAAACAACAACAAAATTATCTTCTCCAACATTGATTCACCAGTAAAACCCATGGAGTTGGATCGATGATAGTGGATGGAGACACTGGGTTTATGTTAAACAGTAAAGAAAATGAAGAAAAAAACATGTACAAAATAATAAATAATGTGAAAAATATAAGCAAATAATTTACTAATATGAATTAACAAAGTATAAAATGAGCAACAAAATGAACTTTAACAACCAAAGTCATCAATAAAATGATTTAAAAAATGTACAAAATAATATATCATGTGAAAAACTTGAACAAAAAATTGACTTTAATGAAGTAAAAAAAGTATAAAATAAGCAGCAAAATGAACTAAAACAGCCAAAGGGATTAATAAAATGAACAAAAATTAATTTAAAAAATGCACAAAATAATGAATAACATGAGAAGTATAAGCAAAAAAAGACTGATATGAAGTAAAAAAAAATTAAAAAAGTATAAAATAAGCAACTAAATTAATTAAAACAGCCAAAGTGATCAATAAAATGAACAGAAAAATCAACAAAATGAGTGACAGGAGCATAATATTCCACATCAGTCCAATAGTTTGATAAATGACAGTAGTTGTTTATATGTTCAGTTAATGATATATTTTAAAGAAAAAGGTCAGTTTTTCTTCAGTTTTCTCTGTTTTGATAAAATAACCTTTGTATTTACTCTGTTTTCATGAACATTTAAATTAAATATGGAAAATAAATACAGGAAAATACATGATTTACAGTGAAAAGTTTAAAATACACAGGACGGTATTGGAGTAAATAGTGATAAATGTCTTAAGAAATGTTAAATAGAGAAGAATTCATTTGGGAACTGACACAAAAGTATCACTGGGTCTTTATGGGTTACAACTAAAGTTAAAAAATAACAATAATTTAGCTTTTTTTTGGCTGTTATAGGTGTATTTTAAGAGTTTTTTTTTTTTTTCACAATCACCTAAACTTAATATAAGAAAAGACATGGTCATGGTTGTGTTCAGTTGATGACATATTTTACTGGAAAAAGTCACGTTTTCTTCAGTTTTGATATAAAAACCTTTGGATTTACTCTGACTTGAATATAGGAAAATACAGGATTTACAGTGAAAAATACAACAAAGTACACAGGATAATGTAAGAAAAGTTAAATAGAGAGAAAAATTAATTTGGGAAGTGACAAAAATCAAACTGGGACAACGGGTTACAATTAAAATAAAAAACATATGTATCATTTCAAATCTTTATGGGCTGTTTAAGTATATTATAAGAGTTTTTTCACTAACATCTATTTCACATCACTTTTTTTTCAGTTTTGTATGTTTTAATGTAATAATCTTTAAATTTACTCTGTTTTCATAAACAGCTAAATTACATAGAGGAAAAGACACTTGTTTTTATGTGAATTTAATGATGTATTTTATTGAAAAAAGTCAGTTTTGCTATAATAACCTTTGAATTAACTTTGAGTTTCCATGACTGTCAAACTTAAATATTGGGAAATACATTATTTACAGTAAAAAATGTCAAATACACAGGATGGCATTTTGATAAAAGTTCATTTGGTATGTGCCACAGAAGTACCACTGGGTCTTTACTGTGAATTTCTTCCTATTTTAGCACCGTTCTAGTGTTTTCCTTCATTCTCCTCCTGATAACGCGATGGAAAAGTGTGGGTTTGCAGTTGTTGGACCCGGTCAAGGTGCTGCATCCATATTTGATTGTTGTGCAGCGTCTCTAGAGTGGATCCGTCAGCGTTTATAGGCCGGCGGTGTGGACACGCCGAAGGCTGAATAAATATTTCAAACAGGCCTGTGGGTTGTTTTACAGACCTGCAGCCAGACGTCGGTATTAACGGTCATACACACCGACTGGTTCAGTGTTATTTTCAATCAGCGCGGCTCCACTGACGCGTCCTAAGTGTCGGTTTTAATGACATATTCTGATAATTAGTTGTATTCTGTTCTTATCGTCTGCTCCCTCAGCTGTTCGGTATCATGGAACTGAATGAAGACACAGGCTCATTATATGTTAATTCACATTGTTGTAAATGCACCAGAGTTAGCATAAGCGCTATTTTTCACCTGGACAGATGTCGTGTTATCCCCCTAAAAGGTAACAGAAGGTTATTGCCTTAAATAGTGTTTGTTGTTTGGTTTTTTTTGGTTTTTTTTATGATCTGATCAGATTTATGCTAAAAATCCCTCATGGAACCACCAAAAATTTGAAAGGTTTTCTCTATTTATTTTTATTTTCCATCTACTTAGCATCAGTTCATTGCACAGATCTTGAAAAAATACAAAAAAATATTGATTTAATATTATTAAACTTTATTTAACCAGAGAAAACATGACTGGTTGACATTAGAAATGTCTTTTGCAGAAGGTCCTGTTATAGAACGTAGACAAACTCAAAACACATAAAACACATAGTAAAACTCGGCGCTTAAACCATACATTTATTCATTTGATTATTTTATTTTGCTGGTTTATTTAACACAAACATTGTACATTAACTCACACTGGAACACATGCACTAGTGTTAGCCCGAGTCCCTGCACAGATGTGAAAGTGTCATCCTATAAAGTAGCACAAGGTTATAAACATACAGTTTCTAAAAAATCTATAAAATATTTCAGTTACTATCACGATACCTAAACACAAACGAGTACAAGACGAGTGTCGCAGTACAAACGTTTACAATTAATTGCACATCAAAGTAAAAAAAAAAAAAAAAAAAAATGGTTAAAATACACTTTGAACTTACACGTGTAAAAAAAATGCAAGAGACAAGAATGAAAACTTTCTACAGCTGGTCGCTCCAATTATTAATATGCTTTATCAGTATTTTATTTGTATTTTTTGCCATCATTAGTTTCATAATTAACATAAATATGAGATGCAAAAAAGGAACAGATTTATTTTATAGGAGGTTGAGGTTTTTTGAGGTTTTCTGTTGTGAATAAATCAACCAATGGCCTCATTTGCATCTGAAACTAAATAAAACTGCTATATTAACACTTCGGGGCCAGAGATTGGTTTGTTTGTTTTTGAAAAATTTTGATATGAAGATTTTAAAAAGCTGTATCTTAGAAGTGTTTAGAGATAAACTCATACTGTAAATGAGAAAAATATTGGGTATGACCTGAAGTTTATGATGGAAGTCAATTCCCCCGTCTAATTTGCATACTGTGGCGGCCATATTGAATTGAGTAACTTTTAGTAAAATTTAACTTTGAACATAATTACAAGGAAGTTTCCTGTCTTATTGTTTTTTGGTTTTTTTTGTCATCTTATCCTTAAAATAAATGAGCTTAAATCTTAGTATAAAGTAAAATGCAGTAAGTTTTAGTATCTTTTTATCCAAATCTGTCTTTATCGATCCAAACTGAAACTAAACCCCTTTAAACTGGATTTACTTCTTCTCTTTAAATAGAAACATGCCCTGAAATGGTGTTAGGATTGAAGGGGCACGTGTCCGCCACCTATTGGTGGGAGGTGGGAACAAGATTTGGAAACCATCTGGAGTTATTATGGTCTGTTTCGGTCAATTATGTTGCAATATTGCAACTTTGGCGCCGAAAGGGTTAATGATGTGCTGTGTGACACGTCCGAGCAGATGGAGTTGGAGCTCGATGACAGCTCTGCCTTGAACACATGTTAAGTGTCAGTTTTAGCTCCGTATTCTGTTCGATGGTTTTATTCTGTTTTAATCGTCTGCTTTTTCAGGTGTTCGGTAACATCGAGCTGAACGAAGAAACCGCCATCAATCATCACAACAACTTCCAGACGTTTTTCCAGGCTCTAACCCTCCTCTTCAGGTAATCTCTTGGTTTCACATTCAGCCCAGTTAAAAAACAGGCATAATGACCTATAAATAATAAAATTTTTTCTCTTTATTTTACTTTGAAAGTTAAATTACTTTATGAAAATATGAATAACCTGATCAACCACGTACACCCTGAAATAGCTTTTTTTTTTTTTAAAGTGCAATTTCGCCAATAGCATCTTAATATTAACACAACGTACAGATCACAGTCCATCTACAAATGCAGAAAACATTTGTAACAGACATTATATTAAAGTACGTTGAAATTGTGCTTATTTGTCTTAAGAAATTTCAGGTTTCTTATATTTGTTCAGGTTGGTCAGATTTTATTGTGACAGGATTTGTAAATGTAAATAATTTAAGAATGTAATTTTACTTTTGTCACATTAGATCAAGGAGAAAATCTGGCCTTTTGATTATTTATAGATTATTTTCCCGCCGTCTGAAGGGGAGGCAAGGGGTGTTGTTTTTGGTTCGGTTTGTTTGTTTGTTTACACTCTAGCAGTAAAACTATTGGTTGAATTCACACCAAATTGGGTTTATAGATTGCCAGTAACCCAGTATAGATCTCATTACATTTTGGGAAAAGTGGGTCAAAGTTCAAACTTTTTATGAATTAAAAAAAAAATTCTCCCATTTAGTTATAATGGGCCAGATTTCAAATGTCTATAAAAACATCAATTTTGGTTCAATTTGCTTCAAACTTTGCACATATATAGAGACAATTGATATGTTGACATCAGCACACCCGTTGACATGATGACATCAGCTGGAGCGATGCCAAAATAAGCTACAGTATGTGCGAGGGGCGGGGCTTGTTGTGCCTGGAACCACTTGTTGTGTTATTATTGTACTTGATATCACATTGAGTTGTCTGTGGCCCGTGAACGCCCTTGACTGTTCGTATTTTCAGTTTAATTTTTGCACTTCTGAAATTCATCCTGCGGGCCGGATTGGGCCACATGGCGCGCCGGTTTTGGCCCACGGGCCTTATGTTTGACACCCCTGCTTTAACGTGTCTTTGTGTGTTCCAGGAGTGCGACGGGCGAGGCGTGGCATGAGATCATGTTGGCGTGTCTCAGTAACCGACCGTGTGATAAACTCTCAGGAACTGCAGGGAAAGAGTGCGGAAGTGACTTTGCCTACTTTTACTTTGTCTCCTTCATCTTCCTCTGCTCCTTTCTGGTCAGTATGGCAGAGGTCAGCTGTGTGGTTTAATGGATTTTCCTGTTTTTATAGTTACTACGCACAGATTTACATATTGATAGAACATCCCTGTGGAGCTGTCGTTCCCTCTGCGAGAAGAACATTTATGCGTTCGACAGTAGAAAACTAAGTTACTTCAATATTTCTCTACATTTTTATAAAAAATTATTCAAAAATACAACATTCAGTGTGTTTGGGGTTTTAAAAGAACATATTCATGAAAGTAAATCATGAAACACTGTCATCTGTAGGTTGACAGAATAGAATAGAATAGAATAGAATAGAATAGAATAGAATAGAATAGAATAGAATATCCTTTATTGTCATTGTGTGTACAGTGAAATTAGTGCTACTCCAGTCAATGCAAACAATATAAATTAAAAAATAATACGTAATAAAATAAGAACAGATCAAATATAAAATTTAAAAAAAACTACAATAAGATAAGAAAATATAATATAAAATTGTACATAAGGAAAATAGGAATGGAACTAAAAGTAGAATAAAATAAAAATAGACATAATATATGAATAAACACAATGTTAACGATATGTGTAACTATGAACTCAAGTCGATATAAAAATAGTGCATTTGTGTTTAAATAAATAGAGTAAATATTGCATTGTCATTGTAAGAACAGAGGATTATTGCACATAATTCACATTATACAGGGTTATTGCACATTATTGGAAGTTTATACATTCTGCAGTAAAAAAACTGAATTACTTGTTAAATATTTCTCTACATTTTTATTTTAAAAGTTATTCAAATAATCAGCATGCAATTCATATACAGTTTACATATATATATATATATATATATATATATATACATATGTTCAGATCAGATTCCATTTATTTGTCTTTAACATTCAGTCAGTAATGCATTGAAATGAAATGTTCTGGACAAAAAGAAGCAGTCAACTCACTGTTTACAAAAGAGGAACAACAAATATACAAGAAAAAAATAGAAAAGTAGGAGAATATATGGAAGAAGAAAAACAAGATCTAAACATTAAGACATGAAGCCTGTATCATCAGTAAAGTGTCATTTGTAGAGTGTTGGACCATGTATTTGACACCTAACCCTTCAGTGGTTCTGCTCGACTTAATTCACCTTTTAATATCAAAACTATAAAAACACAGTCCCACTGAGCAGACTTCCAGCAGATGTCTAATGCTCCACCTCTGCTTCATCTGCTTATCAACACGTCATTGAGATCTTTTATTTGTGAAACACTACCTTCACTAGATGCTGAACCTGTTCGTGGCTGTCATCATGGACAACTTCGAGTATCTGACCAGAGACGCCTCCATCCTGGGGCCTCATCACCTGGACGAGTTCATCCGAGTGTGGGCGGAGTACGACCCCGCAGCCTGGTAGGTGTCGCCGCTCCATGTCCTATCAAACTGAGGGAAGGGACTCAGATGGAAATGGAAAGGGTTGAAATTCAATTCAGAAAACTTGATTTGTCCCCAGGGGGAAATTTAAAGGCACCTGTGAGCAGCATGATTGAACGACACTTTTATACAACCCAAGAAATTTAAAAAAAGAAAATAATAAAATACATCGTAACGCAGATCAATTGGTAAATGGAGAGCTTTGCCTGTTGGCTCAGCTGGTTCATTACCACAACAGGCCGCTACAGCGTCCACGGTACTGCCGACGCGGCCCCGATCCACCTGTGGAACTCTCACTACATCCTTCCCTCACTCATGAACAAGACCCGAGATACTTGAACTCCTTCACTTGTGGCAGCGACTCTTCTCCAACCTGGAGAGGGCACTCCACCCTTTTCTGAATGAGGACCATGGCCTCGGACGTGGAGGTGCTGATCTTCATCCCGGTTGCCTCACATTGTGCAGTGAACCATCCCAGCACAAGCTGGAGGTCACAGCTCGATGAAGCTAACGAGAACACATCATCTGCAAAAAGCAGAGTCCATGAAGATTATGAACAGACCTGGTGACAAAGGGCAGCCCTGGTCCAACCCGCACTGGGAACAAATCCAACGTACTACTGGCAATGTGGGCCAGGCTCTGGCTGCCTTCTCCAGATCCACAAAACATGTGGACTGGATGAGCAAACTCCCATGAACCCTTTATGAGCCTGTGGAGGGTAAAGAGCTGGTCCAGTGTTCCACGACTGGGTCAGAAATCGCATTGATCCTCCTGAATCTGGGTTTCGACTATCAGTCGGACTCTCCTTTCCAGTACCCTGGCATAGGCCTTCCCAGGGAGGCTGAGGAGTGTGATCCCCTATAGCTGGAACACACCCTCCGGTTCCCCGTCTTAAAAAGGGGAACCGTCACCCCAGTCTGCCAGTCCAGAGGTACTGTCCCTGTCCTCCATGCGATGCTGAAGAGGCGTGTCAAAAAAGACAGCCCCACAACATCCAGAGTTTTAAGGAACTCTGGGTGGATTTCATCTAAACCCGAGGCTCGGCCACCAAGGAGTTGTCCAACTGCCTCAGAGACCTCAGCCTGGATGATGGGCGAGCCGCCCCCGAGTCCCAGGGCTCTGCTTCCACCACAGGAGACGAAAGCAGAGTTGTTGAAGTCGTCCTTCCACTGTCTGATGATGTCCCCACTTAAGGTCAGCAGAACTCCATCACTGCTGTGAACAGTGTAAGTCCCCCAGTAGAACAGTGGAGTCCCTGTGTGGAGAACCTTCCAGTACACCACCGAGAGACTCCAACAAGGTCCGGTATTCAGAACTGTTGTTTGGTGCATAAGCACAGACAACAGTCAGAGCCTGTTCCCCAGCCCAAAGGTACAGGGAAGCAACCCTGTCATTCACCAGGGTAAACGCCAACATACAGGTGCTTTTTTTTTTTGGGGGGGGGGGGGTTTACACGGCACCGCTCACCCTGGGCAACTCCAGAGTAGAAAAGAGTCCAACCCTCCTCGAGGAGATTGGTTCCAGAGCCCAGGCTGTGTGCAGAGGGGAACCCGACTATATCTAGTCGGTATCTTTCGACCTCCCGCACCAACTCATGGTCCTTCCCACCGGGGAGGGAACATTCCAGGTCTGGGTAACCAGTTTAGGCAGACGAGGATCACCAAGGCCTCCATACTCGGCCAGCAGCCAATCCACAAAGCACCGGACCCATGTGGCTCCTTGTGCAGGTGGTGGACCCATGTTACTCCTTCAGGCTGGTGACGATAAAATATACAATTAATAATAACAACTATGTCCAATAAATACCATGGATCTATTAATAAAGTGGAGACAGGATATGACAGAAGGTAAACATGAGTTGTGCATTATGGGAAATTTGATATGTACAGTTATCGTAGCAATGAATAAGTAAATGGGTTCTTCTGTGAAACTGGTCCTAAAAACAGGACATGAGGCTAAAAATTCAAACCAGATGTAGACGAATGTTATGAAGCAAGTTTGGAAGCACTTTGAGTCTGTTTGAAAAATAAATAGTGACTGAGATGAAAGAGAAACTATTTTTCAGATCAAACACATTTTTATATTATTTTACATTGTTTTTAATACATAAATCTGTATGTAACACGGTCCAAAGGATATGAAAATTCTGCGCTACTATTTTTGTGAATATCTCTTTATTCTCTCACAGGTACATTTTGGGAATTGAACTAATGATTCAAGGCAGAGTGTTGAACAAAAATGCCCACTGTTGCAAAATCATTTGCGATTTATATGCGTTTAACTGGGCAGGTTCCGCATGTAACGCAAGTGGACACGATAGGTTCCACACCAAACCTGGAATGAGCCGTAGATTGATGAAAAACCCACATGTGTGGATTAGAAAAACCACTAGGATCGACACATTGAACACAGTGTCTTTATTTGGAGTCTATAGAAGAGCATTTACAGCCATGTTTTCACATCTAATGCACTGACACCTAGGCAGATTGAATTGTCCATATTTGGGGCCTATTTTTGGACCCAGCATTTGATTAGAAATTCATTAATTATGGGATGGATCAGAGCAAGAGGATCATTTTTTTTGCATTTATCTGAGGTCGTCAGTAGGTCCATCCTGAGGTAAATATGTCTACATTTACCTTTTATTATTGGGTCTAAACAGATGGAACAGTGACAGATACTAAAATGAACCAGTTTCATAGAAGAACCCAAATATAAATAACAACAGAGGCAGATAAGTACTCAAAAAACAACTGTACAATAGGAAGGAGTCGAAAAGGTGTGCACTGGTTTTCAAGTCCACGTTCGAGAGTTTGAGCGAAGGGACCAGTAAAGACGAACGGTGCAAAAGGGTTCTGAGTTCCAGCTGGGTGAGCCTGTGACACAGGAAGGGGAAAATCCCATGGGAGCGGCGGGTGAATGACATTAAGCCTGAGCCGGGGAGGGGGTGGGGGGGGGTGTTCGGGGCGAGACTGCTGACGAGCCCTCTGTCGGCCGGACTGATGCATGTAAATCCAGTGTTCCGCTTGGCGTCCACTCAGCCCTCGTCGTCGCTAAGCCGCCGGCGCCAAAGCTCCTCAGTCTGTCACCGCCGTGTGAAGACGAGCTATTTCCATCCCTCCGCTGGGGGGGTACAGGTTCCTGTCGGTACCCTCTTCTGCCCCTTCCCTCTGATAATCTTGAACTCGGCTGGAGGCCTAATCTGACTCAGATTAAGGCGGCTCAGGTTTCACTGAAGGCATCTGGGAAGCCTTGTCAGTGAGTCAGGACTCCAGGAGAGGTGAGATACCCAGTCTGGAATCTGAACCTGCCTTTACCTGACAGACATTATGGGGGAGGGATTTTAATTTATTCCAGTGAATATAAACGAGCTGCTCTCACAGACGTGCCGACGCTAACGCTGAGCATATTTTCAGATGCTTGAACACATCACTGCCGTCGTTATCTCCGGCTGCAGCCCGGAGTTTATTGGTTTTTAGAGACTTTCAAAAGGAGATGATGAATGGCTGCTATTACCGTTAAACAACAAGTCCTGGTGTTTTCTCTGGGAATGATGGGAAATAAAATGCACTGACTCCGCCTACGCTTGGTTTTAAAATGCTTTTTTGGTGATTTGAACAGAAGTAAACGAACACACAAAACACCATTCAAAGTCAACATTTTACTTTATGTTGTTTTGTTGTTTTATTTGTATTTTTTCTTTTGTTTTGTTTTTTTATTGAATTTATTTTGTTTTATTTTTGTTTGTTTTATTTTAATTTATTTTATTTTATTTCATTTTTGTTTTGTTTTATTTAGTTTTTGTTTTATTAAATTTGAAAAATTAGTTTTGTTTTATTTTTTGTTTGTTTTATTTAAATTTATGTTTTTATTTTATTTTTTGTTTTGTTTTATTTAGCTTTTTATTTTATTTAATTTGAAATTTTATTTTAAGAAAGCAAATTCTTCAAGTGCTCCTCTCCAATAATATTTCCACATTAAACTCAATCTACATTTGGCATGAATATACACTGTTGCGCATTAATTTGGAATAGCAAATTTTTAATTCTTCCCATAAAATGATTGACAGTATGATTTGTTCTTGATAGATGAAGTATAACCTGGGCTCAGTATGCGATCATTGCACCTGATCAAAGGTCATTACTGATGTTTATAAATTGGAATAAAAAGAGGAAAACAGAATTATTCCAACTTTTTGGGCACCAGTGCATTTATTAATATATTTCTGCATTTATTTGCTTGACTTAGATGTCCAGTCCGACTGTTCTAGGCCTTTTCCTGCTTCAGAACTCTACAGTCCACTCGACAACATGCATCACCACGTTTCCTTTCACGTCTGATCTGATCGCCTGAGACACATTTTAAAACCCGGCGTCCATGAGTCGATGCGTGGGGGAATTCAGCTGTTCTTACTGTAAACTTTCCACTCCTGCTTGTTTAATGTTCTACCTTCTTACAGTGGATGACATGTTATTGTAGATCAGGGGTGTCCAACCTATGGCTCTGGGGCCAAATGGGGCCTTTTAGCCTCTCTATGGCTCCTGTGGCTTTGTCTAAAAACATAAGGATTTTGAACTGAACTGAATGAATGGATATTTTTTTTAATATTGCTGTAGGTCTGAATCTATTCTAACACTGTCCGTCTGTGGAAATGTGCATACGCTTTGGTTGATATAATGACAAAATCAAAAACTATATGCTATGTCATGCTATATTTCTTACCGTACTTATTTTTCATTTGTTCGTAGTTTGTCTAATTCAAAATACATGACAAATAAAATTTATTCCATTGGTGTTATTAAAAGTGGGGCTTTTTCTCCATTACTCAGTGTAGTTTTGTTTAGGAAATACCACACCCCAATAATACACACAAACCATACGGCTGTAAAACTGAAAATGAAACTTAAGATGCTTATAAAATGGGGGTCATAATAATACATAACAGTGGAGGGAGGGACTTCTCCATAAGTACTACGACGTCTCTCTCTCTCTCTCTCTGTCTTCACAACTAACTTATAAATAATGGAAAATTTAAGTTTGACAAAAAAAGTGATTTGATTTATATTGTGATACTTATCATCTGATATGAAAAAAATTATCTTGATCGTTTTTTGTTTTTTTTTCCATATCGCCCAGCCCTAAAATGTACCAAACATTGCATTATTGTGATGTAAATATAAAGTTAAATAACAAACTAATCATAACTAGGCTACCACAGATCAGCCACCGCACAGTAAAGCGTAGATGGGTTGAAACATTTTTTTTAATGAATCCAGACAGGTTTTTTTTCTTCTGTTTTGGGTCAGAATTGCCTCTTTAGACTGTAAAGCATAGGTGTCAAACTCATATTAGTTCAGGAGCCACATCCAGCCCAATGTGATCCAAAGCAGGCTGGACTAATTAAATAACAGGCATAATAACCTTTACATAATAATCCAAATTTTCACTTTGTTTTAGTGTGAAAAAAGTCAAATTGCATCATGAAAATATGAATAAGCTGAACAACTATGTACAACCTGACATTTCTTAAGAAAAATAAATGCAGTTTTAACAATGTAATGTCTCAGCTTATTGTTTATGCATTTGTATTTGGTAACAGGCGTAATTTCGGAAGTAAAATAAGAACAGTTTCCACAATATTATGCATCAGCTTATTATTAACACAACTTACAGATCACAGTGGATCTATTGTTTTGTTAAAATTGAATTTTTTCTCTTAAAACATGTCAGGTTGTTCATATTTCTTCAGGTTATTAATTTTATTGTCAGGATACTTTGTAAATGTGAATATTTTCATAACGCAGTTTGACACCCTTGATTGTTACTGTCTCTTTGTTGGACCGTTTTTGGACCCCGGGCCCTATGTTTGACACCCCTGCTGTAAAGCTTGCCGACCCCTGTTTAGATGATATAATGAGATGATGTGTGTCCTAACCTCTTGACCGTGTTTTATGTTTTTCAGCGGGAGGATTTGCTATCAGGATATGTACAAATTGTTGCGTTTTATCTCTCCTCCCCTGGGCCTGGGGAAGAAGTGCCCTAACAGGGTGGCTTATAAGGTTTGCACTCCCACACAGTCCTTTTAGCTCTAAAGGGACTCTGATGGTTTCAGACTGTGAAAATGTCTGTTGTCATTCCCTGCCGTGCCAGAGAATGACCCGACCACACATGCATACAAACATACGTCGATCCTCCACTAACCAGCTGGCAGGTAACCATGGCGAAGCGCAGGAAACAATGCCGCAAGTCAGGCTCCAACAAAAGCCATCCCATGTGATGTCTATTTTAGTTTTGTTTTTTTTCCTAAATGCACAAGTGAAGGAAGAGTGGGCAGTGAAGATAGAGCATTGTGTGCTTTGTTTCCACTTTGGTTACTGCTGATGTCTCTTAGCATGCAGAAACAGAGGGCATCTTAAAGGAACAGTCCGCTGAAAATCATGTCATGTCACACTCTCCTAATCAGCATCAAGTGTCACATATCATTTGGTCCGGAGGAACTTTACTTTAACCCTTAGGAGTCCCTGAACGCACCACCACGTCCAAATTACAAACCAGTTTAAGATGACACGGCAACAAGACGGAGCCGCGAGTCTTCGTTTCAACTTGTGCAGAAAGCGGCGAAGTCAGCCGTGTTGAAAGGCCAAGTAAAACCACACTCATGATGCACAATAAAAACTGAATTTTCTGCAATATTATCATCATGTTTGGTGCACGTTCAGTCCAGGAAGACACGGTAAAAACAGGCTTCTAAGGGAAACGCTTACATGAAAAAAACAACAAAAAAACCAAAAACATGTCATTGCGTTGGTTGGAAAAGTGAACTTCATCAGCCAGTCAAAGGTCGGGCATCCTGTGAGACCTGATTGTTGTTACAGACAGTTGTATATAGTCGTAATAACTGTATATAGTTGTAATAGTTGTATATCGGTGTAGTAGTTGTATATAATGTATGTAGTTGCTATAGGTGAATATATGTGTATAATTTTGTGAGTTGTAAAAATGCTTCATATTTTGACACCAGATTGTTTTGGAAATAGTTGCAACAGTTGTATATAGTTGTGATTAGTTGTATATACTTGTAATAGTTGCATATATTTCGTTATAGTTGTAATAGTGTTTATAGTTGTACATATTTGTAATAGTTGTATATAGTTCCAATAGTTATATGTAGTTGTAATTGTTATATATAGTTGTATGTTGTTGTAATAGTTGTATATGTTTAATAGTTGTACATAGTTGTAGTTGTATATAGATTTAATAGCTGTATATAGTTGTAATAGTTGTGTACAGTTATAATCGTTGTATATAGGTTTAATAGTTGTATATAGTTGTAGTAGTTGTATATAGGTTTAATAGCTGTATATAGTTGTAGTAG